>JAHZNE010001913.1:0-25217 GCA_027744055.1 Callyntrura sp. NNG-2020
GCGTCGAAATGGTCACTTTCTTCAACTACTTGAAAGTGCATTTATGTGCGAAGTAAGCGTGTGCACATATAATGGCGTACTTGATAAAGCATCAGTTCTGGCGTATCCAGAATCATTCATATGATGAGGGAGAATGTGACGTTGTCAAATTGTATCAACATTTTTTTTGGGCGGGCAACGCACAGCTTCAAGGCGATTGTTTGTTGGACAGTTATTCATTATCATTTGTGAGCATTGAGTGTGCAGTAAAAATGATTGCCTTGCGGAGTATCAATCTCACCCAATGGTTGGAATAGATTAAATAGATGAAATGTGGCGAGAATAATTTATAAATAGTACGGAAAGGTAGTAATAGCACATATATGTAGTTGTTGTTGTAAATATTTGACTTTAACACAACATACTAATAATAATAATAATAATAATACCAACATATAACAGCCCATTAGACTATTTGTAGGCCTACTCACCACTACCACCATCACCACACTTTGCAGTAGTGACCGTTGTAATAGTAATAGATCATGCAAGAAATAAATTACACATCCAAAATAAATCTCTCATCGTCACAAGTATAGTTTTTCTTTCATATTTGTAACATTCCTTGCGTTTTCTCTCACATTTCTTTACCGTTGACAGCATTTATGGCAGTGTGGTACAATATTATGATAATGTGCGTAAAATATATACTATCCAATAAATATATATTTATGCACATACACACACAGTATGATATGATAACAATAAAGTGTGTTTTAGTATAACATATTAGATCACTGTAACGTACTATTACTTACAGTAGAAATGTGCATATAAATCTTAATAATAATAACAGTATACGAAAAATATATTAAATAAATATAAATATATATATAACGCTGCTGATTGTATGTTAATGATCATGCTCTGCCGCTACCTGTATGCTAAACAAACGTAGAACCATAAATATTATATATTATATATCAATTATACAGTCGTACGTACGTAGGTAACTGTATATATCTATATCCAGTAGATAGATAATTTAGTTGGGATATGTGTGCGGGGAAAACATGTATGCAAGCAAAAATTCTTACGTATATAGATTTCAAATAGAACAAATATATATCATTCGAATCAATTCATTCTTGCACGAAAAGAATCATTTCCTTTGAGAATTTACTTCGTTTCTGCTTTCTTTCTTTTATTTTCTCTTTTTTTGTTCTATTTCCCCCTTCTTTCATTTAGATTTATCATCATGATTTTCTTTAGACATTACCTGTTATTATATTACTGTTATGTGAATAGAAAACACTCGGACGAAAAAAAATAACCCAAGTCACAGAAAAGTGTAGTAACCTATTAGATTCTCACAACTAAGTTACTCTTGTTGTTTGTAATGTGATGTGTGTGAAGTAGTAGGTATACTTGTTACCTTCTAGACAGTATTATTACAGTAGTAGTACTTATTATTACTATTATGATTAAAGAGAAATCAGCCAAATTCTGAAAAACAAAACGTGTAGCTGAGATTAATTTGAAGAAATCTGTAGACATCGAAAGAAAGCAAGAGGAAAATTTAAACGATAAAAAAATACAAAGGACGTGTAGTAGAAAAGAAATTGTAGAAAATCAAGAAGAGTATTCATTTGTGTAGTAGAGAGAAGAAATTATTATTAGAAAGATTAATAAAACGGTGATGAAAAAGCCAAATTGACCTGGAACTTTCTCTCTTCTTTATTATTATCATTGTTTGTTTCAATTATCATTACGATTATTAATATCTCTGTTTGGTGTCCTGCTCCACCTGTAAGAAAAACCGATTTAGAAGATTATTTTCTTAGCCAGAGATTTCCTTTTTAGTACTTAAAATACACATTGATCTCGTTTTTGTGTGTGATTTCCCCTACTTTCTCTTTTTTCACTGCGTGAGTTCTTTACTATTTTGTAATATATATTTCTGTAGTTTTTTCTCTTCTGTTGGGGTAATCTGATATATAAAGGGAAAAATCTTTGCCGGTAATGGTGATGGTGGTTATTGGTGCGGCTCTCTGTGTCATCATCACTTTTACCCTTGTACTACTTCCAGCAGAGTTTATATACCTAGCTTGTTTGTACAAACTGATCTTTTAAAAGTACTAATTACGGAATAGTGTTAATAATTTGTATGTATGTCTATTAATTTTCTCCAAGAGGGAAATTATTAATCTCCACGTGTGATCTAATATATGCTAATTAAATAGAGTGTGACTTGTACATGAGTTGCTCGTCCTCGCCTGGCCATAACAATAAAAATACTAAAGGACCCGGTTACATTGATCGGACATCAACCGTCATCCAGAGAGATTTGCAATCGGCGGAAGGTACCGTACTCCCAAAAAAATCAACAAAAAATCGATAATACATTAATCAAAAAATCAATTTTTAACCCTTATTTTCACTACGTCGCTCGTTCACTACTACAATGTATTTCATATTAAAAACAGACAGTATTCAGTCAACGAAAAAACACTGCCAAAATATACAAAAACGCAACAATGCAGCCGTTATATATAATCTGCATGCATGCAGTGGCTCCCAAACAAAAGCAATAATAATAAAAAGAATAACGACAAAACCATTAAATAATCGAGTCAAGCCAATAATATAATAATATCACACTTGACTGCATATTATTTATTGTACAAAAACGACATTGTTGACAGGAAAACCATCAAAGCCTGTAAAAAACAGCCGAACGTGAGTAATTTTCAAATTGCTATTACGATATAACCCATTGTTGTTGTGCTATCGACGCCTTTCTTCCTGTTAAAACTTTTTACTATTATTCTTATGATATTTATCACTACTACCACTACTACTACCACTGCTGCTGCCGTTGCTATATATTGCTACTATTCTACTGTTGCTATTTATCTACACTACTTACAATAATAATATTCTGTAACAAACTCTCTCTCTCTCTATCTCTCTCTCTCTACATACTTATGCATTTCCGATTTCTCCTCTAATATTTCTATCTTTCTATCTCGCTATTTATCTATTTTTCTCTTATTGCATCATAAATAATAATATAAAAATAATAACAATATAATCCATTACACAGTAAGAAGGCGATGGTGTTATATAGAGAAATAATAATAACAATAATAATAATATGAAGTATCATTATTTTATTCAAAAATCCTACAATGTGTACAATATAACGAAATACTATAAGAAAAAAATAGAAAATGCGCTACGAAAAACAAATTGTGTCTGCACACACACGCTAGCTCAAAGTTATGTATTTCAACTGTAAAAATCGTGATTTCTTATGAGTGTTTCACTTTATTTGAAAGCTTTTTCATTATTTACTAGTCCTGTTTTCTTTGCGCATGGTGTGTTTCACGATGATGATGATGATACGTTAAGTTTGTACCAGCAGAGAAGTATGTGGTTTCTAAGCCGTATATAAACTAATAGCGCTAGGGTAAATGTTCAATGTACATATCTCTGTGTGTATACTTATATTATATCTGTGTGTTTCTGTGTTTGGCCAGCGAGCACAACAGTGATTCACGTTTCACTTTCAGCTCTTAATACTTGTCGCCTATTTGTTTTTCTGTTTCAAAAGTACAAAGATTCCATGTTTTTCTCGCCTCGGTCTTTCTAAGCATTTTGCTGCCATGCATCTTTTATTAAAGCAGTCTTGCCAATTCTATTTCCGTCTTGTACTCTTTCTCATCTATAGTGTATACGTGTAGGTAGGCGTATGCGTTTTACACTGGATACGATAATATTCTTCTTAGTGAAGAATACTTTTGACTTATTTACTTGATGTATTTATGACAAGTGGAGCAATTTCACACGCTTTACATCGTGATAACAAAAAACGGCCAAGTGTTTCCTTAAAATAATAACGTACTCTGTGCAAGCGTTCCCTTTTCAGAGGAAAGTTTTTACTGAAAACGTAAAAATGCTAAACATTATGTTTGCCAGTAAGAAGACAGAATTTGTGCATTGAGCTTTTCTTTTGTATTGGTGGGAATTTGTGAAACGTGCTGGCTATTTTAGACCGTCAAGTGTGTCCCGTTCTGTTTTGATGTTAACTAAGTGCACTACTCCTACTTACAAAAATTAACGGTAAAAATCCTACCACGTTATTTTTTGTCTTGTATGTTGTAACTCCAAGTTATTTCCATCCCTTTCAGAAGCGATAATTAATTTCCTATTGCAAAAAAAAACATCTTGCCACGTCTCTGTCAAGTCAATTCCAGTCTCCGTTTTGCGAATGATGTAGCAATGTAGTTGAGTGCGTCTCTAGCGAGTCAGAATCAGATTATCAAAGGCGACCGAAAATACTGAGAATTTTTATTGTAGCAGGAATAGGGACAATGTAGGCGTAGACTTTTTTTAAACGTACAATGAAGAGTTAATGAAGGAACAGTAGTCGAGTGGGGATTTTTACAAAAGACCAATTTACTTTTACTGCTGAAAGTGTATAAGCAAAACTAGGGGAAAGGAAAATGTGGGGATCTGTGTTTGTAAAACGTTATGTTTTGTTTTCTCTTTTTTATTCTTTTGTTTTTCTTGGAATGGAATGATGATGTTAAGTTGCTGGTTGGGCTTAGGTGTCACGAGTTCGGGTGGTGGTCTTGGTGCTACTACGGGTGGTGGTAATGGCGGTATTGGTGGAACGGGCGCGAATTCTTTGTCATCTCTGGTAACAAGTACGCTTGTAAGTAGTAGTACAGCAAGTGGTGGTAGTGGTGGTGGTGGAGGAAGTTTATTGGGTGCCGCTGCAGCGGCAACGGCAGCGTTTTTGCCGTCTGTTATTGTACCTACCGTGCAAATAAGCACACCCCCAACAAATCCCAGCCCCAGTAAATCATTTATGCCTTCTTCTTTTCTCACTGCTGCTGCTGCGTTATCTTCTTCTGCTGCTGCCGCCGCCGCCGCCAAAAACAACAACAATGTCACTGATAACATTAACTCTATTACCGACTCCGAATCCATTTCTTCGACTGTGATGATGATGGGCGGTGGTGGTGGGGAAACAGGAGGTGGAGGTGGAAGCGGTGGAGGAATTGCAACTACCACCTCACTTGTCAACAGCACTGGCACCTCTTCTCTTCTTTCAGGTAGCCCACCCCATCATCAACAAAATACAAACAAAACAAAACATTATAAAATACATTCACACATATACACTCAATGTTATGTCACATCCTACCAGTTTAGGTACAGTAGTAATTAGTGCAACTATTCCTTCCTTTCTCCAAATTAAAAAAAACGCTCAGTCAACACGCACGCACGCGAAATGCAGACGCTTTTTTATTTACAAAAAAAAGGACAGGGTCTCATAAGCCTGTCGAATATTACAGCATGCGCTCGCCCTCATCCTCCATCTTGTTCTCCTATTTACTCTTTTAAGCATTACTACACAGAATGTCGTGTTCCTCTGGAAAAAACATTAAACTGTCATGTTCCTAGCAGCTGCAGCTCTTTCTCTCTTTTTCTCTCTTTTTATGTTCCATTTTATTCCATTCGAAATTACTTTGATTTTCCCTATTATCTACTACTTTCATCCTCCTACACAATTATCACTATTATCTACTTTGTTTCTATTTGTATTCTTTATAGGATTTTCGGATACATTTCTATTTTCCCTCTTTCTTTCGTAATCATTAAATTCCTTTCAACATGAACATAATACCTTCATCATCCAGTATTTGCGTTCCTGTTTTTTTTTAAATCTCAACGTTGTTTTTCGTTATTATTCTGTTGTTATTTTTATCCTCGCCCACTACCACTGATTCTTCCGTTCTCATCAACAGAAGCATGTTAGTATGTGTATATGGCGACTCTAGCATGAATTTGAAAAAGTTTACTGTGCTCCCTTCATTCATTCAATCAAGGATAATCACTACCATTTGGACGTGACCATGTCCAACCATGCCACCACCGATGAGCATCGTCATCCTCCTTGTTATCTACAAAAAAGCAAGACATGATTTAATTAACAACAAAAGCAACATCATCCCTCCAATATCTTTTAAAAAAATCAAAAGATTCTTTTCCTTATATACAATTTTTCTAATCCTATATAAAATATTTTCATATTTACACACAATACTTACCAACTATTATTATTACATTTAAGCGTCCATGTCTTTAGTTTGTCCGCTTCGTCTTGATGATACTCAATTTACTTTTCTTTTCTTTTCGGGCAAGCGAACGTCTTGTCTCTTTCATTTTATAATCCTTTCCCCTTGTTGTCAATTTATTTATATTTTTTCCTATTCATTTTTTTCTCTTATTTTATTCCAGCAAAGCTGTGTTGTTGTACTACATGAAAAACATGTCTCATCTTTCACGGAGAAAGAAAGAGAAAAGGAGAGAGAGCTCACTACTACACACACATACTACTTTTACACTAAATTCTACCCAAAAGTAAATCAAAATCTTACTTTACAGATCCTCCGCGTTATACATTTTTAGTGTTTTTCTGCTCGTCTTCTCGTTTACTTCATGTTCAACTAACCATCAAAATTTGCTCATATCAGAGGGAATAAACTGTGTGGTTGAGGAGTGTGAGTGTGTGGGTGCATCTTTTATACAACCTATACTATACTAATGGTTTTCTTTGCAACAACGTTGTCGTCGTTGTTTGCATCCTTTGTTCGTGCGTGTGGGTTTGTGTGTCTGTGTGCGTAACAGGGAGAGAGAGTCGGAATAAGGATTTCACTCAAAATACCATGTATTGTTGTCAAAAAAATATCATGAGTATTTGCAGTGAGATTTTCAGCATGTCAATGTGCTCTCTGGAGAGTAAGTCTCCCCATTATTACTATTTCTCTCTCCCAATATGTATTTTCCCGTGAAGCGCGCGTGTGTCTTTCTACTTTCTTTCCCGAGTAATGGCCCATGTCATGTCACCATATATAATAATATGTAAACCGATTCTTCGCAAGCAACTACAAATTAAACTGGTTGACGTTTATATTGCCTATATGTATACACATATAATAAACAAACTACCATTCAATAAGTCGGTTTTCGTTAAATTACCTACATCTCTGTAATTTGGAACTGTGCCTGTGTTATCTACTGGATGACTTGAGTTTGTCTTTCTTAACTTCATCGGTGGTTTTGTGGAGCGGTGTACTAACTTGTTAAAAACAAATTTATGACGCACACACACAGACACGTGTAAGCACAATACTTACGACGGCAGCTGAGTTTGCCTGATAACATAACCGCAACGACACACAAATACAGGAACATGAACTTTACACAGTTAAACAGCATTGCCTATATACTAATTCACTCACGCACGGAGAACACATTTTCAACTTTCAAACCTGTCTTGTTAACAACTAGACCCAAAAAACACAAAACCTGACATATATGTGAAGCCTCTAACAAATTTTCCTGTGCCCTATCCCTTTCTCAGTATTTATATATATATCTGCAAAAATACGGCACTTTATATTAAAATCAAATTTATATTCAGTGTATTATGCTATGCATTTATTGTGGTCATTCATGGCTATATATTATGCTATAAAATAAACGGAAATCTTTGTGATGATAATGATGATGTACAATGAATATGCAATGCGTGGAAAATTATGGGGCATTGTGAAATTAAAGGAGTATTTTTTCTCTCTTTCCACTCTCTCCAATGGAAAATAAACAGCGAGGAAGGCAGAAATCATTAAGATGACGGAGCAGTTACTGGATGCAATTAACACTGGAGACTTTGAAGGGTACAGGTAAGCTGTGAGATTTTGTTTGTCACAGAATGTGACACTACGACGTTTTTTAATTAAAATGGAGTAAATAATAGTGTAGTAGGCAGTCACGTTGAATGGAACTGACTTTGTATCTCGTATTGATTTGCAGCAAACTGGTAGATCCCCACATGACCGCGTTCAATTTATTGACAAGTACGTGTGACCCAAATTAGTCAAACTTTCCTATAAACCGTTAAAGCGTTGTTGACTGAAACTTTATCGTCTCCCTTTTTTTCTTGTTGCTTTTGTTTATCTAGGCACACCCAATGCGCCAGAACAGTGCAATGTGAGGAGTCTCGTGTTTGGCAGAAACGAGATGGAAAGTGGCAAATGGTCCATTTACATCGATCCTCAGGTTCGGCCACAACATGGCCATCTTGCACCACCATCACTAGTTCATCGAACTAAGGGTTTATATTTAATAATAATTAATAATAACGATTATTATTACAATACCTATATAGAATGTTTATTAATGATTATCGTCATTTTACTACTTAAGCGAATTTTACAACTTCAAATCCGACGACTATTAAACTGACAAATTATTATTATGCTATTGTACTTTAAATATACATGCGTGTTAAATTATTGTGTCAGTTCTTCAAAATCTGTAATTTTAAGATCACCATTCAGATCAAAAGAATTGATTGATTAAAAACCACGTAATATTTTTCGTCTCATAGATTAAATCAAGTTGTTTCGTTATTTTAGCCAGCAGGTGAAAACGAACACATGAACGTAACGAATAGTACTGTAATGAAAACTTCTATTCTGATTCTATTGAATGAATACCTACTTACAGAACTGTTTCTAAAATTACAATACCTATCTAAACACAAAACACAAGAACCTGTTAAACATACACTGTTATATAAAAAAATAATTACCTATAATAATAATACGTGTTTCCCAAACGTTGTTTACTACTGCTACAAAAAACGCAAACTATAATACAGTTAATACAATTTTAAAAACACAGACACGCATCCCTTCTTCAATCAACTTGCCCCCTTCTAATAATCATTTAAATCAAATTATTGCATTTATTTATATGATATTATTTAATAGTTTATACATACACTACAAACACACAATGTTACTACTCTTCGAACAAGAACTATCTTTTTTTGAACTTTTTATTTAATAAAACCACAAATTTTTGGTGTCACTAAATAAGTTGATTAAACAAAACAACTTTTTTTCAATGTTTACTATTTCGCTCTAAGTAATGCAATTCAATCATAAAAAATATATGAAAAGTTTAATAAAAATATATATATATATACTAAATATGAAGATGCAGGATACTTAAGCACTTAAAAGTAAAATATATATTAGATATATATCGGTAGGGTAGTCGTTAGTGTTCATTCGAACAAAACAGCTAAACTTCGAGAGAAAGAAAAAAAGAATTTCAAACTGTGACATTATTGAAACATGTTCCAATAATCAATAATAATAACAATATATAATGATAAACTTAATAAACAAATAATATGTTTAAACATTACGTATTAAAGTGTTATTCCTAACCCTTTTAATAGCAGATAACATTTTAAACTTAACGTTTAATGAAAAAAGAAAAAAACGTTTGTATTGTAGGAGTTTTACTTAAATACATATAACGAATGACTTTGAGTTTTTTAGGTGTATTACGCCAATTAAAGTAAACTGTCGTTTCAGACTTCAAACAGGAAGAACTGAACTGATTATAATGGATGTGTAAACTGTAACTTATCTACACAGTTACATTTTAAAACGAAAGACAAGAATTTAATTTGTTTATATAAATCATCATAATCATACAGTACTATATATTGCTTAGAGTTTAGACATCATACCAAACACTTAGGTATATATTGTATATGAACAAAATGGAAATCACCAGTTTTTTCAAAGACTCCAGTCACCAGTGTCATGTCGCCACGACTTGCCCCACACAATCGAAATAATAATATTCCTCGTTTGCCTATATATGGAGGTATCTTATTTACTTATTGTTTTCTGCCTTTCCTCAAACTACACACACACATACACATTCAAGAGAACAACATTATGTAGACAAAGATACACAACAACAGCCCCCTTTAGTCACGATTAAAACAAAACACGATTAATTTAAGATTGTTAATTAGCTTTAAGTCTTTAAGTACTGCAAACCTTAAAACCCTAACAGGATTTGAAGTATATAAAGAAAAGGACAAAAACAACATAAAATTTTACTGATGATATTAACGAACAAAAATGTAATATTGCCATTGATTGTGTTATTTAAACCTAAGTAAATAGTAAAGTTAAAATAGTCTTTTATAAACAATGCATTATTATCCATGTGTACGGTAAAATTAGAAGATTTCAAACTGACTATTATGCTATGTGTAAATAACAATACAATTAGAATGAATAATGTTATTAAATAATATTATTATTACTATTTACATATTTTGGTTTCTGCGTTGAATCATTTCTCTTATTATGCAAAAGTACCGCCACCGTTAAATATTTATAAAGAAATGTACATTTAATAAAACGAACAACGTTTTTGAGCCAGAGCAGCTAAACTTCGGATAGAGTTTGCACACAGAAAGATTTCTTCTTCATTGCAACAATTGTCTATAAAAAAACTTATCACAAACTTGTTAATTTTCCTACATAGCTAGTTCGGTCAGTGTGCTACTAAATACTAATAAAAATGTGAAACAAAATTGGTTCGGCGTTGTTTTTCATTTTCCGAAAGCAAAGGGATATGGCATTTTAAAAAATAGAACTAATAACTAAATTGTGTTAAAAATCGTTTTAAAACTTGTTCTCTGATCGTCACATTGTTGTTGCTAATTGTAATGATTAAACAGAATTACACTATCGGATTACATAACAAAAGTAATGCTAATTAAACAGTTTATTGTTATTTTATATAAGAAAGGTGAGTGCTATTCCATGTGCTGATATTATAAAATAATTAAATTTGACTCGATTATACAACTACCAGCTAAATTAGTTATGGTTGTTAAAATTACCACTAATAAACACAGAATATTATGCGGAAGAGAAGAGGCGTGAAAGTTGTGTTAAGCAAGAGTGCTAAATATGTTGTAACTTAACAAACCTATATGTGAGAAAGCTATATACATACAAAACAACACATTGATAACTTATCAAAGTTGCATTTTTATTTTTATCTGATGTTTTTCTTGTGACGACTCCTGTACATCTTCTACCACAAACCCCAACGTCCCTTGTCAGAGGCGATAATAGTGATAGTTGTTACTCTTGTGAACTCTACAACAACGATGATTTAGTTTCCAACTAAAAGCGTTAAAGCATGAACAAATTTTTATCCCAGCAGCAACGGCTTCATTTTTCTTTTATGTTCACAGAGCCTTTTTGTACAGCAGCGTAGCTAAATTTAAATGTTTCATCATTTAGAATATTGCAAGTTTTGTGTTGATCGTAAACTTTTACTACGAGTAACGGAAAATATTATTTATTATTTTCGGTCCAAAACTAAACAGAATTACAACGACCATTTTACACTTCATTTCTGTAAACAGACAAAAACTAGATTAAAGCGTTGATCGTTCGTATGTACAGAATAAGACTTTTTTGTCATTACATGTGTAGAGGGGCAAATGAGAGAATAGTGTAAAAAAACAAGGATGAAATTTTGTTTTGATGATAACGAAAAAGGAATGAAATCTATGAGACACTTTTTAAAACTCGTGAGCTTCACACAAAAAACCAATTTTACTTAAAAACTGTATTATTACTTATCGTATATTAAAAATGTTAATTATTATTGTAATGTATAAAAATCAAACTACATACATACTACTGGTTATAAAACGTACTGTTTTATATAGAGAACACGTGGGTGGAAAGAGACGGTTTCTATTATCTTAGTTTTATATACAAAACTATCTAACTCGAAAAAAGTGTACTATACTTATGAAACTATATGCTACAGATATAGGGAAAAGTACAGGTTTGCGATGATGTACGTACGATTAACTATGTAGTTCACTAGAAAGAGAAAAAAATCTTTAATATATATGTAGTGTGTGCTAATTATTGCTCGTTTATAATAGCCTATATAACAAACATTAGGAGTCACGCAATTTTCTCAAAATTCCCAGTCGCCTTTTCGGTTTTCGCCATTTGTTTGACTTGCAACAACTATATGCCGGAATATATTGCTTTTCTATCTAATAATTGTATGGTTGTATTTAACCCTATTAAATGATGTATTGTGTAAAGTATGATAATGCAGAGATCATAAAAATTGATTCTGAATCGTTAGACTTTCCGACTGTATTCAAGCATCTAGAGTGATTTCTTATTTCTTTGTTTGCATTATATAATTTGCATACATATAATAAGACCGCCATTTTTCTAATACTTGCTCATGGCTTTGCAACAGTAGTAATATTTTGCATAATGATATGTTCTACTCTTTTATAAAAAAATATCAATTAATTGTCATTCAACTCATTTTTTATTTCATTGCTTTATAAATAACAAAAGTGCATCAAAAACTGAATATAACCCAGAATACAGGAAATGGGCATTACTTATGTTAAATTTTTTAAAGATGATAGCGTACCATAAATACGCTCATATACACGCAGGTCGATCACATAAATACACAGTACGTGTGCGTGTTATAGGGGAAGATTGATATTAAGAAGAAAACCTCTAGACAAGCAACTGGAATTTAAAGACATCACTACAAATCATTAGTCATAGATTTAAAAGGCGAATCCAAAAATACAAACAGGCATAATATATATAAATATATATAAAAATTTAAATAAAAATGAAAATGTGAAGAGAGGTGTTCGACGGTGTCATTGAAAACATCATCATCGTAAGTAATTCTGAATGAAATACATAATACTATTGTAAACGGACATTTGTATTTGTACAAACTACCTATCACAGATGTAGTGTTCATGTTAGGATACTAGACAAAAGGAAAAAAGAAGTTGGTTTCCCTTTGTATTTGAATTCACTCTGTCAACGACTATCACACACAACTAGTGATTAGTATCAAAAGAGCATTTACCGGACTTGTGATTTTCAAATCAGCATTTCCTACTATTATTCTTTATATACTTTCCTGTCAAAAAACCCGTAAATGATCGTATAAGGCCAATTCAATATGAAATTTGCACTTTTGGAGAAGTATCTTCATAAAAATATACTGGATTTGAAATGTTATAGAAATTTTTTAACGTGTGGATTAATTGCAGAAGAATGTATCGTCAAAAACTGAAATAATATTGCCTTTCTTTCATACGATTTGAAAAATAAAGTATGTCTATCAAAACAAATTATAATGGAGATCGCGTCTTTTACTGTATTTGTACTAAAGTGAAGGACATCAAAACTATTTAGGTGTATCACTAATTATTAACAACAAGCATCATCGATGATCGAGTTATTTGTATGACAAAACGCTTTATAAAGGCTATTGTAACACTTATTAATTTGAAATTAACTCGCATTAAACAGTGTAAACGTAACAACATTTATCGCAAAGTTGAGTGGCATTTTACTTTTTTGCTAATTTGATGCAGTAGACAATTGATTACGATTACGTTAATACAAATATATAGGTGTAGATGGTCTTCTATTACTGGTATAGTTAGTAGCCAAAGGCACGTCGTCGCTCTTTATTTGACATATTACATGGACACAAACTGATTGTTGATATTAATGTGTAAGTTTGTTGAGTAATTAGGTAGTTTATATATCGTAAATCGTAATATACTAACAACAGATAAGCATGATATAGTGAGTATATTCCTACCTGTTCTTCGTGCACTGGATATTAATTACAATAATTGTTGAATGTTTATGATTACTTTAGACGTATAGAAACATGAAGGCACTGATGATATAAAAAAACTTTTGTATATTTGTGGTTCTTCTCATATACATATGTAGTTGTATGTCACGTGTCGCCTCCCTCCAATTTAAAGAATAACAGTTTATTACACTGACAAACAGAACTGTCTCAAAGATTATAAAAATTTAACATTGATCTCATGTGTATAGTGGAATTCTGAGCTAAGTGTAGCAACTAGAAATTAAAGATAATAAAATAACACCCGAAAACAGTAGGTATTAAAAAATCATGTGTCCAATATTTGCTGAATCAATTTTATTTCTTAACCATATAGTCGGGCGGGATGTATGTGCCACTCGCAACACAAGATATTTAGAACAATAGAATAATACAGAGTGTTCATGTGAGATTGGAGTACGGACAGTCAAATAATTGTTTTCCACGTAAAATGTTGAAAGAATGCCCAGCATGAGATTTATTCTTTTTCAGGGTCAACTAAACCGTTTAGTTCTCAAAATCTAAAAATTCATTTCGAAGTTTTTCAAATTTATAACTAAACATTGCCACAAGTTTGTAGAAGTTTGATTATGTTGTACTTTTTATTTTTTTCGTGATGTCATGAATTTGAAAACAGTTAACAATTAATTAGATGCTATACGAATGAACCAAAAAGTAGCCCGCCTATTCTAACGAAATTAAAGTAGATGTGAAGATACATGAAGATTTAATCCACATACCTGGACGTTAATCTACTATTGATTTGTTAAATGAGGATGCTTTAAAATATGAAATACAACTTCCTTTTGCTTGTCCTCTGCAGAGGTTTGTTATTTTATATTATTGCGAACGTATTGTAGCTGAGAAAACGTTTAGTTTACTTACAAAATTTACTAGTCGAAATTTCGAGAGTGCTTGAACCTGTAACATTTGTTTATAATTAAATTAGTAACAATATATGACATTGCATCTAATTATCATGATGATTTAATAACTATTTGTATGCAAAAATGCACCTATTTTCCTTTAATGCATGGATAATTTGTGTTTACAGAATATTCTTAAACTTTTGTTTCGAATATATTTGGTGACATTTATAGACACAAAAATAGCAAAAAATTTGAAACGATTTTATTGAGTGATAGTAGATAATTAATTAGAAATTAACTTTATTGAGTAACGTATCTGTAAGTAATTCTGTGTAACTTATTTACATTTACAGACAACATAGATAAAAGTGTATTTAGCTAATGGATAAAAATAATTATTTTACCAACTTTATCAAAGATCAAAGGATACGTTAAACATTATTATGATTGTGATTTTACATTAACTATCATCATAAGTCTACAGTATATAAGCACACAGGTTGCTGTATTTCAATGTGAATGCAAATTCTAAAAAAATATAAATAAAGCTTACAAAGTAAAAGTTAACGTACTAAACTGTATTACCTAATTACAAAGTTCTAATTTCAGGAGTTCACTACTAATCATTATTGTTATTATTGTAATTATTATTAATTATTCTACATATTGTAACATGTATGTATATCAGTTTACGTAAATTATTGAGCACGCGTAATCGGTAAACATATTGATGAACCATTGTTGAAACAATCGTATTTACTTATTACTATTATTATTACTACGTACGTAGTATGTAAGAAACATTACTTATTGACATTTAAAATAATAAAAAAAAGTACATGAAAATGATGAACACAAATGAAAAGGACGGATGAATACAAAAGTGGTTTGTCTCCTTACTGTGTGTGTATCCATTTCACAGTTTTCTTCACTTATTTGCATGCAGTCCAACCGCAAAATCCTATTCACACTATGCATTGCGTAATCGTGTTTGCGAAACAAGGATGAGCTTGTTGTTATTTTTATTATTAGATTATCTCAAAACTGCATCTTCGTCGTAATGCAGTGAACTGTGATAAGTGCATTTTATCAATCACATCAATGTCCGAATGCATCTCTTGGTGTGCTTCATTAGTGATGATGAAGACTTGATGAGTTACTCAAAAACAAAAGCCAAGGTGTAGTTTGTGTACAGACCAAAACACCTGCAGACTTATAAAAAGAAGACTTGAATTTAATGTGACATTATTTACCTTGTCTGGTTTATAATTGAGCCCGACTGAAAAGGAGGTGGAGGTGATGATGTATGTCAAAAGGTTACAAAACAGGCGATATGGCTAGGTATCTCAACCATTGGTGGTATATACGAATATGTAGCATAAAATAAGAATAAGGACCATATTGGATCACCACCAGCAAAAAAAGTTTCATCGAGAACATCATCTTGTAACATATGAAAAGTGATCTTTCCCCAAAAATCCCAAAGAAAAACAGAAAAAGCCTCGCGGGTAACTAGATAATGATTGATAAGAGCGACTGTCATGGCCCTATCTTATCAACGTGTACATGTTAATGTAACGTATCTAACATGTATTTTATTTTAATACAAGCCGAGCTATATATATAATGTACAAAAGTAGTATGAGGACAGCGTTCGTGTGTAGTAAAGTGGAGACGAGAGTAGGGTTTTCTGCTTTTTCTTCACTTTGGATGAAAGTTGTGGTCTCCATCTTAAATTTTTAACCCAATCAACCCCAAGTGATTTTGTATTCTGCATCCCTCCTTTTCTCGCGATTAAAAGTATTACTCACTCAAAACAAAACGGTTACCCAGAAAGAGAGATTTTGTATGCCGTCCGTAGTAGAGCAGCAGTGCCATGTATCATGTAACATCATTTTCTATTTTACTTTGTACCTATATCTACGTAATAGCCTGCTGGCTGCTGTTGTAGTTGTACTTTTAGTACTTGTATTATTATCATCGCCCATGTCATAAGTCATAAATACCTACTCAGGTTTTCCTGATTGCACAAGTGCTGACTATAGATTTTGAGGTTGAAGGCTGTGCACTGCCCATAAAACATGATAGAGGAAAAATATGTGTCTAACACACTTCTGCAAAAACAGAAAAGGCAGTCAATGGTTTGTAAATGGTTTTTTAGGAAAAAGGAACCTACATATTTTTAATGACTGTCGTGAATGAAACCGAGTCAACCTTTGCGTATGCGTCTTTTTCCTTTTTTGCGAGTTTAAAATGCTAGTCCATATACACCCGATATTTTGGGGGAATTGGTAAACGTTGCCATACAGTGTACAGAGATTCGCAGGCGCATATACCATTATTTAAATGCCCATGACTTGGCCATTTAACATTGAACTTTGTAAACGCATCGCCTCTACACACACAGTAAGAGCCCTGGTAAAACAAACGTCGTAGTCGTGAGAAGGTGTATATCCTCCTCATCGCCGTCATGAGAGCAACGCGTCTTGCATAAGTCCAAAAACGACAAACCACCTTGGGTTTACCAAACCAAATGCATTTTATCGGGTTTACGGGCAGTCTGTGTGTGTGTTGTAGACCCTGTTGCAAACACCTACAAAACTATTTTTGGGGGCATGCTGATATTTGCATACATTTTTTTCGTGCAGATTCCTTCCCGACCTGAACACCACACCGTATCTGACAGATGTAAAACTCAAATGAAAATGTTTCACCATTGAAAAAAACACACATTCGTATTGGCAAATCATGAGTCCCATTTCAAAATATTCACAAAAATTCCTTGTTCTACGGTTAACTGATTGTGAGTGAATACGGTAGTCGGTAGTGCGAGTGTCTCCGTCACCAACAAAAAGTACCACACAACGACACCAACTCTTTTTTCATACCTTTTATGCTACTACCACCATTTTAAATTTTACAAAAGTCACAGATTATTCGCTTTCTGCATAGTATCACATGCACAGTACAACAACTGGTTGAGCAAGTGAACTTTTGATACTCATTTCTATTATTCTCGTCATCATCGCTATCAAGAAGGTTTACAAAAAGAAAGAGTATATCGGCTTTCTGATTCTTGCCTAATGCCTATTCCTTACTGCCTACCTACTCCTGCTGCTGAGTTACTTCTCTTCTTCTGTTCTCTCTCTCTCTCTCGTTTTTATTTACTTTATATTGCTCCTTCATATGAGTATGTTAATATCCAAAAGTTTGAATAAAGGAAAAATTTTGAAATTCCAAATTGCAATTCACCAGTTTTGCCGTACTCTCTATTGATCGTCATCGTCGTCACAAGAAAAATATTTAATAATAACAGTAGTAATGGCAAAACTAACACCACATGTCTGCTTGTCTCGCTGATAAAACATTTTTTCCTCAAGAAAAGTGACAATAACCAATTTACCGCTACTATCAAGTGGAATCTCGAAATTTATATGCGCACTGCAAAACCTTTTCATTTCAATACAACAAATTACAATTTAAGGAAAAGTCTCCCTGTCTGGGAGAATAAAGCCTTTAGAAATGAAATGAATGCATCAAACATAATCCTTCTCCCTTCTTCTCTTTAAAATCTGCATGCTGGCTTATTTGTAAATGAGATAATTGAAATGGAAAAAAGGAAATGCAGGCAGGAATTGACTGTCGTATAATGGCAATAAACAGCAAGACGTTTCAGTTTGTGATGAGAAAAAGCAAAGAGAAAATTTTCGCTAATGTTTGTTCCTTTTGAGAGCAAAAAGTAATATGGTCCACAGCAGTAGCAGCAGCAGCAGCAACTTTGTTGAATAGTTTGTGAGTGAAGGCCGTTCTTTGACAGAAAAAAAAACGAGAAGAAAAATAACACATTTCCCCTTCTCTCTCGCTCACGGTGTGTCTTTTTCTTGCTTTATAAAGTAGTCCCTTTTAGTCGTTGGTCGTGTTGATTATTGGTACTAGTAACAAGGCGAATGCAGTTTTTTCCTCATTTTTCTTTAACATCATCATCAACAGTGGTAGCACTCAGCAGTAACAACGTCAACATCCCTATTAGAAAATGAAGTATAGCAAGAGTGGTATCAGAGAAGCTTGTTCTCGTGTGAATCCTACTCTACTTTTGATGATTGTAGAAGAAACGTTGTTGTTGCAGCTTCTGAAGAGGGATGATAATAGGAGACAAAGACCAAGACCAACTCACCGACTTTACTACTTTTCTACTCCCCCCAAAAAATCACTCTTCTTTACCATCATTCGATTCATTATATGCATATCGAGATCAAGATCTCATTTTTTTCCTTGACAAAGAAATTATTTCATTCATTTTCACAACTTCTTTTTCTGTTGCTGCTGCTCAAAATTTATGCATGCATACGTGTGTGTAGGGAAAATGCACAATGTCGTATCGTGTTTTTCAACGTTTTTCGAAAAATGCGATTGATAGAAGTAGTGTAGTAACTAGAAGGAAAATGCTCTAGGCAAAAGTGAGTCGGATCGTTTTGGCTCCACCACCAGAGAAAAGCGATAAACGAAAAACGAATGGTTTTGGTCCGTCATGATCATCGTCGTCGTCGTCCTCTCCTCGTCATCATAATCATCATCAGTATTCATCATAATACCTAGCTCAGGCTCAATCTTGAAATCACTTGTTATTATTCCCTGCTGCCGTTGGCTGCACTTGTAGTTTAGTGTAGTGGCCGTAATAGTTGCTCTTTAATAACTGTCCGTCCTGAAAAAGGAGTAAAAAAGCAAAAAAGCCAGTTTTCTTCTTCATCGTCTTCTTGTGTAATAATAATGGGACAACCATCATCATCATCATCATCATCAGCGCTGTGATCACCATCACCAACAGCATCATCCACAACAGTAACAGATCTGAAAGAGGAGGCGGATGGATGGCGGTGGTGATGATGGCGTTTGTGATGATGACCAACAACAATGTGTCCTTATCCTACTACAAACCACCACCACCACCATCAGCTCTACTACCACACTGGCGTGTTGTTCTCGTACAATTTAGCAAAATGAAAATGTGTGTATTAGTCCCTACTTTGCATTCGCACAAAATAAGTAATATTTAACAACAACAAGAACAACAACAATGCAAAACAAAAATTATAGACATACAAGCATATACGCAAACTATATTGTAATAGGTAGGTGTATATTTTGTGTAAAATATGTTGTACACTTTACTTTTTACGTACGTATAAGCTCATCATACCTTTCTACTGCNATAGGTAGGTGTATATTTTGTGTAAAATATGTTGTACACTTTACTTTTTACGTACGTATAAGCTCATCATACCTTTCTACTGCTTTTTTCGCTCAAGGAATAACTGTTATTCCCCGCAATTGCCGTCAATTTTTTCCTTCTCTTTTTTATTCATTTCTTTTTACTATGTACACACACGGCCTGCATCATCATCATCATCGTCGTCGTCGCAGTCATCATCTTCTTGGATTCGATTTCTCGATCTCATCTCTCATCATCATCGTCCTCGATACACATATATTTTTTTTACAAAAAGAAGAAGATCAAGACGACGAGAGAGAGAATAATTTTTGCGCATCGCCATCACCCTTTGTTCACACACTACCTTCTTTCCTGCTTGTGTGGAATGAAGTGAGTTGTGTTGCATTCCATATTTTCAAACAAATTTTTTTATCATCGCTTTCCTCTTCTTTTCAGCTTTTTGTGCTACTGCGTGATTATCAAGAGGATAACACACACGCAAACTCAACGTCGCGATTGCCTCCCCCTACAAAGGATGCTGTTTGCAGAGTGTCCCATCTAATCATCATAACCATCAGCAGCAGCAGCGACATAGCAACATCATCGTTGTTATCCTAATAATAATTAGCATAATACAAGGTGCTCATTATATCGGAACAAGGAAACAATAATAACCACAGCAGTCAATACGGAGCAAACACAATTTTTAACGGTGATCAATCAATCAAAATCATCAAAGGGAAATCTAGGCCAGGCCTGAATTGAGTGCGTACACAAAAGTTTTTTCCCTTCGTTTTCTCTTTCAAAAATAAAAGGTAATTTGGTAAGGAATATTTTAAATTTTTTGACAAAAAGGCGACGGTTGACCAAGTATGGTGGAAAAAAATTTCGAGATAATTATGTGAAGACAAACGAGACAAGCAATCATAGTAATAGCCAAAAACGAATAGGCAATTTGATTTTTTCATAAACACGATAGGATGTAGGAAAACAGTCGTTGTTGAAGTAGTCGTCAAGTGAAGTTTCAAGGACAATTCTGTAAACGGGTGAGAGTGAGAAACAAGTGTTGCTGAGTGTCCCGGATTAATTTAGAAATGGGAGGGGAAGTGTTTATATCACCCTCCTTTACGGGGGGAGGAAGCTCCAGAGGAAAAAGAAACCAAAACAATAATTCCATTAGTCTGGCCGTGTTCCTCAGCGCAGTTTTGTTTACTGTTGTGGTCATACTTGTGGATCATTGTGAAGGCCAGCAGTTGAATCCAGAGCATCGTGCGGACCTGGATGGGGGTGTGCCTTTGGGTGATTATGAAGACGACGATGGAGGAGTGGTGCCTATTCTTAATCACAGAAATGGAATTCAGCATGAGGATGTTTTGACAGCGTTGCCCAATCACTACTTTATTCCCAATTCGGCTCAGTATGCCCCAAGTCCGGTGTACCAACCGTCGGGTAACGGAACAGGGGAACTTGGAGGAGCTGCAAGTACCTCGGCAACACCAGAAGCGGGAACAACAATGGCTGCGGCGGCAGGGAAAGACGGGAAAGATTTTACGCCACCAAATAACATTGTACGAGGATTCAAACCGGTGTACCCGGATGATGCTAGATTTGTCAGTATTACTACGTCAACCATGGGACCACCTTCGAAAAAGAGGAGGAAGGTGAAAAGGGTGAAAGGACAAAATGCCCAGGCACAGCAGCAGCAGCAACTTCAGCAACAACAGCATGGACAGGCAATCCAAGGTCAATTTTCTCCTCAGCAGCAACAGCAGCAACAACAACAACAGCAACAACAGTATTCTCAACCAGGATTTCAAACATCTTTTGGGTTTCAGCCAACTGGGTAAGATGAACAGTATAAGCCGAATAATGGTACACATGAAAAACCTTCACGCAAAACCGTTGTCTCGTAATGCCCCAACTTTTTCTTAATATTTGCCTGTACGCGATATACATGTATTAGAGATTGCTGTGCTATATTCATCATTAATGATTTTTTAATAGACCCGGTGGCTATTTCCAGCCTCATCCTCAAGGTCACGGGGGTGGCAGTGGACCATATTTTGCAGCAGCTAACCAATTTTACAGTTTTACCGCGGGAAATGCGATTGAATCTCAATCCAATGGAAATTATTCAGGTCACGTAGCGTTTCCCAATGAAACGAACGCTTCATCCAATGGACAAATTCCTCCCGGTTATTCTACTCTGTACTCTACCAATCCATCTACTGGAGCATCACAACAGCAACAAGGTCAAGAACATTATCAACAACAAGCTGGTCCTTTCCTAAGTTCTGGAGTACCTTTGACAGGCGCAGGTGGATTTCCCCAACAATTTGGTCCTCAGCACGGGCCACCACATGGACCGCCAAAAATAAATCCTTTAAAAAAGCTGGCAAATTTAATTCGAGGTAGACCACGCCCCCCACATCCCGGTTATCCTCCACTTCCTCCTCATGGTCCCCCACTACAAGGTTTGCCCCCACATCAACAAGGAGTCAATGGACCGGGACCGTATCCTGGAGGAGCGGCAAGCAGTCAGCAGCAACATCAAATGGGTGTCCCACCACAACATCCTGGTTCTTACGGACCGTCTCAAAGTCCGTATCCATCTAGTCAAGGACAAGGGGCGGGACCACAGCGTCATCCTCCGTACAACCCAGCGTTAGTACAGCAACAACAACAGCAGCAGCAGCAATATCTTCAACAGCAAGCTCAGGCCCAGGCCCAGCAACAAAATCAAACTCAATCTCAAAATTCCAATTCTACCTCTCCCGCGACCTCAGCTTCTATGAATGTTCCCGTCGGCTACCCTGCCACCGGAAATATGCCTGGATATCCGGGACCCATTGTAGGACCTGGAGGTCCATATGGTCCACCAAGACCAGGAGGTCCTCCAAATAAAAATTTCCTCTCCAAGCTTAACTTTAATAATTACCTCAAAAAATTTAGTAACATGTTTCAACGCGCCCCTCCACCACCTGGAGCACAACTAGGCGTTGCACCTGGAGGAAAAGTGCCTCCTGCTGGAGCCGGAGCTCAAGGTGTTCCTCACGGACCTCCTCCCCAACAAAAAGTTCCCCAGCAAATGCTATACCCACATTACTATCCTATGAATTCATATGCTCCAAATGGACCGAACGCTCAGGCACAAGCACAATACCAACAACAACTACAACAGCAGCAGTCTGGCGTCAACCCAGCCAATAATCAAATCCGCAGAAGAAGAATCAAAGTACGCAAAAACGGCGGCATGGATCCGAGAAATCGTAAAGTTGATGATGCTCCTGAAGCAGCCGACCAAAAGGAACTGATTGGAAGGCCACGTTTGGCTGGACAAAACGACGATACCCTGACTGAAGACGACATGGAAATGTCTCCAGGAATGAATGAACCTCTTCAACCGGAAATTGACGAAAATGCTGGAGGGAAAAGAAGGAAACGTCTTGCAACCATATCCAGTATTGCGACATCGTCGACCTCCTCCTCATCGTCATCCACTTCGTCTAGCAGTGATTCTAGCGGACATACCAACTCTGGCTACAGAATGCCCGGAATATTTGGTATGGACTCGGGAAAGGCTTTTTATTTAGACAAGGATCCTCAAACTGGAGATATCACGTTTAACCCACCCGCTTCATCAACCGTTTCTGGAGAAAATTCTGCGCAAAGTCAAGCCGGGAGTCCTTCACCCTCTTCCAACGAGCTATCCCCAGACAGCAAATACAAACCCATCATTATCCATTCTTACAGCAGTACCAAAAATCAAGGTGGCCTGAGTACATACAAACGTCCCAACCTCGCCTCTCTCAACAACAAATTCAAAGCGAAGCGACCTACTTTCTACAAGTTCAACAAGACCAGCACCCTAGCACCGCCGAGACTACCCAGTTTTTATGTCCCAAGCACCACTCAATTTCAAACGAGTAGTACCACCACAACTTCAACGACGCCCGCCGCAGTCGCTGTCCCCGGAGAGGGAGAAGGGCCAATTAAATCAGAGTTTCCCAATGTTATCGTAGCGAAATCAAGCTCGGAGGTAGTCACAAGAGTGTCCATGTCGAGTAGTGTGACATCAAGTAGCAAAGAAATAGCGGGTCCTCAGTATATCAAGAAGGGACCCAAATTCCCCCTTTTCAAACATACCACTCCCAGCACAACCACCTCAACGTCGAGCAGTACCACGGAAGAAATTGTGTCTACCGGATCCCCCACAATCACCACAGAAGAGGCTATAGTCCCCACCACAACAACCACCCAAGCTCCGACGAGTTCCAAACCAACGACAACCACAACAGCAGAGCCAACTTCAACGACCCTGTTTTTCGATCCGTATCTTCCCATTGAGTTGCTAAATTTGCAGAGACAAGCCACTGCTCCCACCACAACCACTACTAGCACTACTAGCACTACAACTTCCGCACCCACAACGACAACAGAAGAACCAACCACCACAACGACAACCACTGAACCAAGCACAACAACAACCGTAGCCACAACGGTAGATCTGTATACCATTCCTATAAAGATGGAAACGTCAACGACCACTACCGAGATGCCAACAACAACAAATGTTGCTATCAGCTCAATCCCACCCGAATCAACCACTGATGCTGCCTCCAACAAAAATAGCTCCTCTCTGCTTCCCACAGGGCCTGAAGCAGAACAAGGAGACCAATCCCAAGAACAGGATGAAGATGAGGATTATTACTACGACAATCCGGAACCAGGTCAAGGGTATGGACATGCTCCAGTTGCTACCGGCCCAGCTGGACAATTTAACAGCTTTGGACAATACCGTCCTGGCGTTATGCCACCAAATCTTCCTGGAGGTTACTATGATCCAATGGGAGTTGGAGGCAGACCACCGGCTGTGCCACCTCATCATCCAAACAACTACTTTAATTCGTTTAATCCTTTTGCAGCCCCTGGTTATTATCCCGGACCTCCCAATCAACCGCAGAATGTTCAGAATATTCAAGGAGGTACAGGTGGCGGATTTTACAACCCAGACTTTGTACCCTCACATGGAGTGCCGGTAAGCAGTGAGCCACCCACAACTCCGGAAGTTACTACCACCGTGGCAACTACAATAACCACACCAGCCACAACGACAACTGTCAGTACAACACCGTCCACTACAACGACGACCAGTACGACGACAACGACAGAAGCACCGAAGACGACAACCACCGTGCCAACTACTACTACCACCACCGAAGCCACAACTCCAAGCACCAGCGAAACAACGACAATGAGCACAACAGTTCCACCACCACCGCCGCCACCTCAACAACAAGATGGTGACTTTGTAGGAGAACCAGAGGTTTATGAAGATTATGAAGATGAAGTTGAAGGAGATGCTTCAGCACTTCCATCCCAACAACATACACAGCAGCAGTCACCAAACAGTTTCCATTTACCACCTTTGCCACCACAGAGACCTCAGCCTCCAATTCCCCCTCACCGAAGACCCCCACCACCTCCGCCATTTATGAATAGGTTGCCACCCATGTATTTCAATAATCAAC
>JAHZNE010001914.1:0-30120 GCA_027744055.1 Callyntrura sp. NNG-2020
CAAAAGTGGACAAAACGGACAATAATGTATAATACATGTACATTGTATGTATCGCAATACCCCACACCAGTTGTTGAAGTGTTTTGTCCGCTTTTGTCCAACGAAGACGATGGACATTTCAACTTTTGTCCAGTGGACAATTTCCATCATCCGGTGGACAGATCTTCCTTGGTTCTAGCATTTAAGCAGCGATTTAGTAGGATCTTACTTACCCTTAAATTCTTTTCGATTACATTTTCCCTCACACAGAGGTTTTAGATATTTTACGGGCTCACAGAAGGTAAATGTGCAATTTTAAACCTTTGAAAGTCAAACATTCACTTCATCTCGATTATAACCCCACACTGAGGGTACCTACGGCTGGACAGGTCTAATCCTGTATTACTTTGTTTCTTATTGATGTCCCTGTTTTTAAGGGTTTTTATACTATGGAGATACGCTAACCACAAATTATTTTTAGAAAGCGTATAAATGTTAAATGAATTTAAGATATTTGTTTTATCGCAACCAGTCCAATACAAACAAAAGTAAGATACTATTAGTAGTAACTATTAGCTCTAGCACCTATGCCAACCATCAAAACGCCAATCTGAAGGTTGCTTGCTCTTGCTGTGTAAATAAAACCGAATCCGAAAAAAATCATTTATGACTTGTAAAACGGAACCCTACACAAAATTAGTTTTTGTCCTCTCATAAATTTCCTTCTTCCTACTCTCATACCAATTTCGTTTCTTCTATAGTGTTACGGGTGCACTCAAACACGTTTGAGTTTTTGTTTCATTTTTTTTGGAACTTCAGCATTTCAAATATACAGTGGTATGCAACTTTTATTCAAACAAAATACAGCGATTGTTTTGCTACGGTGTGGCTAGGATTACTTATTGTACACCAATTTCCGTTCAGCAGAGCTCCTTTCAAAAATTAGGGAAAATATGGCCAACCTTAAAAGTAACGGGTAAACGAGGGTAAACTGAAATGATTCCATCCCAATCCGAGAACATAAAAGCCCACCTCTTCTTTCATTGACCAAATGGTTCCTTTCAGCAAGAGCTTGTTCAATGAAATCCTTGCTGTGTTGTAATGCTCCGCTATGTGTGTAAAGGTGTAACGGATTTTATTCATTTGTTCTCATCCATATGTCGCCGCCAGCACAATTCTGCCTTCCCTTCACTTGCCTTTCACCCATGCAGTGCCTTCAAAAGGTTGAAAAAGCAACCTTTTTTTATTTACCGATGATTCTCTTTCCTTTTAAATGCAATGTAACATTTGATGCGGCAAATAATAGAAAAGTGTATAGGATAGGAATGTTGGTTCTCATTATCAATCATAACTTGTAATAAACTCACGGCTTAAAGCCTTACACTTTTTAATACGATTACGAACAGATCTGTAGGGGGAAGCTCAGTGTTCCATCATACGGCGGAATAGCAGGGATTCGCATAAACTGTTAGTGTTAGATGTTAATTGAGTATTTAATTTATTCAGAACTTATTGTTTTCCCATTTCCGTTGGTGTCACCATAGTAATTATGTTGAAACAACGGAAAAATACTTTTGTCTGTGAATTCTGCAAAAAATTATGTGCGTTTAGATAAATTCGTTGACGAAGTAGACCGGCTTCATTGTGACAGGGACAAGCCTTTCCTTCATTCCTCTAAACTGAAATTTTTATTTTCTATTCAATCACCGTATGCCACCGTACCATTGAATACGCACCCTCCAGGTACATATTGCATGTGGTGCATTTTCATGCATCAGTTCTTATTATACATACACACACGATACTGTTAAAATATGAAAATGTACAGTGAGAAACTGGATAAGAGTGTGAGATGACTCCAGTAGTGTATCCATCAGCATGTCTGGTTTCCCTTAAAATACGCACCCTCCCTCATTTCATCCCTTTATAAAGGGATGTACAAACAAACACAATGATTTTATACTTGATTTTGCCTGTGTTGTATCCATAAATGCAGGGACGTCCTCTCAGCAGGAAATTGCTCAAATTGCATTTTAACTTGTGTTTGATTACCGTCTCTCATCAGAAGGATTCTGTCGGGGTTATGAGGAAGGGGGTACACTTTTAGGGATTTTTCGACAGTGTAGTTACGAAGGGTCTTTCAGAGAAAGTTTTATATTGGGGCAAGGTGATTCAACTACAAAGCCACTGGATCTTATCAGAGCATAACTTTGGGAGTAAAAGCTACATCACCAGGGCAATCCGGACACAACGACACTTCTAGTTTTAGTACTACATCAGAGATCTTCTGAATTTGACAAGAAAAAATTAATTTAAATTTTAAACAGTTGGTGCATAATTTTAACTTATCGTTATTTTCCTTTTACAGTGAGAGTGACAAGTGACAACGAATTAGGAGTGCATCAAGAATACTGTGGACAAAAATGACGTCCCATGAAATTGACAGGATGGCCATGAAACTCGACCACGATGCTAACCACTTACTACGAACATTTCCGGAAGAGGTAAACAATTCCTGTTCAGATTTTTAAACCACAAAACCATATTTTAGTCTTATGATAAACTGTTGATGTTATCTGTCTGGTCATTAGTTGTGGCTTCTCATAATGGACCAGATGGGGAACCAAGATGTGGAGAATTTTTGCAACAGTTCCCCCTATTTTCGTCAAATTTACCGGTCAAAACGGGTACACTTTCTCTTCCCCAAAGTGTGGGGCATCTTGGAAGCCGAAGGATACCTCCTATCCAAAAAAGGGACACCCGTCCCTGCTTCTGGGGAACCTGTCCAACAAGCTCCACAAGAGCCTGTTGTCGAAGAAAATAATGGGACGGTCCCTGCTAATGACAGCGCTGGTGTCCTGTTGGACCGTGGACCCCGAAAAATTTTGAAACTTCGCCTGGTTTGTAAATCCTGGAAAGACGCCGTCGACTGTTTTCTCCAGGAAAGGTTACTTCATACTAATCCTCGGGATGTGCGGTATGGCAAATATTTTGTACAAAAATTTCTTCCATACACGACCAACCGGACGTACAACCCACACATGGCCATTCCTGCATTTCTCCTCTTTTTCGAAGGCTCCCATGGAAACCCAGTTGTTCCAAAATGTGCCCATAACCCATTTTTTTCCCGAGTCTGTAGCTTTTCTTTCCTGGATACCTATGAAGACCTTCGTGAAGACATAGACTTCATCCTCCTCCTGTTGTCGGCGTATGGACACCACCTCCACAAATGTTCCTTCCACTTGGACCATACTGTACACTCAGACTACACTAAATTGAGGGGGTGGTTTCGTTCCCTGCCGAACCTGAAGGTCCTGGAAATTAGCGAATGGGAAATCGACGGAAATAGAACGGAAAGGGTCCGAATTGCGGAAGACATGGAGGCAAATCCCTTACCAAAAATGAAGGACCTCGAACGTCTCACCTTGTGGGACGTGGAACCTCTTTTGGTTAGCAGCCTCCTCCAAGCGAACAGTCACGTGACCCATCTGGAATTAATTCGATGCCAAAACAACGGAAAGTTCAACATTTTCCTGCATCAACTGCCCCACTTGACACGTTTAAAAATCGACATATTCTCCAACCTGCAATTTGACAGGCTAAATGCTGCCCAGTTCAGCCCCGCCTTCCACACCCTCGATGTAGAATTTTATTTTATAGAAATTTTCCCCGAGAAAATATTTACTCTGCTGGGGAATAAATGGGGTAAGACGCTGACCAGCGTTTCACTCTATATGCGTATGGAAAGTAGTCCGAGGCCTGAAGAAGAAGCAAAAAGGCACCTTCTCAGCGAGTTTACCCGGCTGCAGAAAATGTGGTTACCGGATGTGAGTCGTGTAGAGTTAGACGCGGAATTTGCCGCCACGTTTGACGAGGCCGAGTATTTTAATTTACTGTGAAATTATCTTGTTTTTTATAATAGAAATTTTTCTCACTTTGTCAATAACTCGGTGTGAGCTCTCTTTACATTATTGTATTGTATGACCTTGAGATCTGTAATTGGGTACTCCCTCACTCGTTAGCTTTTATTCTCAATTTTCAACTGTCCGAACAACTTTTAATTGTCCCTGTATAATTTATGAATGTTTGTAATTATAGTCAATTTAACGGATAGTAGCTTGGAATAGTACCACTGTACGATTGTTATCATCATACGTGCAAATTCTGACGTAACACGGTAGCGCCGACCGACCTTGGGATTTTACCGATGGCCCAAAAGTTGGGATTTTTCAGAAAAATTGAAAAACTGTATGTTAAAGTACAACGGCGTAGTAAAATTACGTAGTGGAGGACCTTTTTTTATCTAGGAAATGAAAATTTTTGGTTAGATTAGTTGGTATTTTTGGGTTGGTGGCAACAAAAGTTGGGATTTTTTGAATATATGGGCAGTTGGGAGTTACAGGCCTTTTTGTAGGAATTTCCACGTATGGTTATCATCTCCATTGTCCACTAGTGGAGTTACAATAAATATACAAGGAACATAAATGTTATTACTTGACACATGTTACTTATGGTACCCATTACGGTAATAAATTTAATTTCATCTCAGTAGTTATACATAGTCTCATAGTAATATTTGCATAAATTTCAGACTTATATAGCTTGTACCGATAAATGATATATTCTCTACTTTTCTACCAACATCACATTTTCCAACGTACCAAACCGCACTTTTGCAGCGTGCTCCCCATTTGACTTTCGCATATTTAGATACTTTTTAAGCTGAGCGCCACCTCGTCCCATCATTGGTAGCAGGGATTGTATGTCCACCGAGATGGAAAATTTTCTGGTAAATATAAATGGGTGAAGCATATATAGTTTCCACGTCTTCAAACTTATCTTATACGGACTAATCTTTTCTCCCTTGCTCTCTGCGGATGAGAATGTTGCTTCGATTGATCTAAATGCGGCCAGTTCCTCCGGCGTCATTTGGGTGGTCCAGTAGACCGTTGAAGAACTGTCATTTGCGGGGTTTGACGTTAAAAAAGCGTCAATGTCAATCAGTTCCCCATCTCGTGTGTTCAGTATATAATGTCCTTCGTGTAGTGTGTCTCCACAAAATTGGAGAAACCGTTGAAAAAGTGATAGCACACTTAACGCAAACTCTTCACTAGACTTATTATCAAGGGTGGGGGAACCAGCCTTGTGAGCAGCCGCGATCCACTCTCGAGCGAATTCTGGGTCCGCCTCAAAACCAATATCCACCTCCTCCTTCTTCTCATTCAAAATGTCATGTTGTCGCTGTTGAATCTGCCGGGGGGTCGGAATGAGTTTTTGGTGACAAAGAAAAAATAGCACTAGCCATTCCAAGGTGTAGGGCTCCAAAAGCGTATAGGAGGATCTCCCAGTTTTTGATTTGTCTTGCACCTGTCCTAGTACTACGTTGTTTCTTAGGGTCCAATACTTGGCCAAAGCTAGTATATAGTGACAACGATTGTCAAATGTGCACATGTACTCCGCAAGACGACACATCTGCACCTCCGCCATGTAATGAATGTATGGAACCACCCAAAACATCACGCCACTTCTTCTGCACCTGACTGCCCATGTATGACTTTCATTGGAAATAGTAGCAGGTACGTCGTCCTTCGAACAGTCCAGTACTATAAACTGTTTCCTGGCCCGACTGAGAACACTGGTAACTGACTCCGCCCCCATGAAGGAATATGGTGATAAGGGGGAGCCTGGTTGTGCTCTAGCCATGTACAAATAAATCAGGATCGGATCATTCGAATCTTCATTTTCAAGCGTGCTTCGTAGTTTCAAGTGCCAATATCTAAACAGCATTGCTCTCGCTGTAGGATCCTGTTGGCTAAAGACGGCTTGTACGTCCTTTACAATTTTCAGGGTGTTTCTGTATTCACTTCCTAAAACGAACATGGAACGACATAAACTCCAAAAGTGATATGGAAGGGAACCTGATAACGGCATGTTTTTCTGGGCAAAGTCACCATCCTTAATGCGCCTTATTGAGGTTGATGTAGTTATGTGGCTACTTAATGCAGATAGCTGTCTTTCAGCTACTCGTTTAGAATCCGACGATGCGACCGTTAACTGCGTCAAACAAAACGCGGCAATTATGGCCTTGGCCGCCTGCTTTTTCTTCGGGATTTCGAATTCCCAAGATCGAGCGGCATCCGACCACGTGTACTCCACTTCGTTAACAATTACGTCGCAAGAAAACGTAGTAGGACTACTACTTAAATTACCACGTTGGTGAAAAATGTACTTCGGGGGAGGCCAATGTTGCCGTTGTGTCAGTTCGTTCAGCGTTGCATGTAGATAAGGTTTCTTGGCGTTGACTGTAACGTCGTAATCTTGCTTGGATCCCGGCATGGCACATTGTTCTGTCTTTTTCCTCTTGTGCGTTCCATTTTCATCTGGATAGTGATCGGTGGCCTTCTCCAAAGAGCGTTTTCCTCCGACCCCACCACAATTTCCAGTAGCAGGGCGTCCAGATTCTCTGATAGAACCTGGCATCAACTTTTTTAAACAAAATCTGGCGGCCTTTATTTGTGCTTTAAGTTTTGTGCTAGCAACACCCTGTTTTGCACGGGGTTTATATGTAGTCCCATTGACCGTTACTCTACATAAATACGTTGTAAGTGCCGAAGGAGCCTCACTGGGCTTGGAATAGGAAAACGCTGGCATTTCCCAGTGGCGCTCTCTTGCAAGTCCTCTTAAAAGGGTAACTGAATTGGAAGGCAATGCTTCAATTAAAAGTGAATCGCCTTCTGACGTTTCGTCTTCCGCGTCATCTCTTTCCTTCTCCTCGTCATTAGGTGTTTCTTCCCCACGAAACACAGAATCTCGCTTGTTTACGTCATGGGAAGGACGCGGAAACGTAACCGTGGGTGATGAACAATTTGAGACTCTGGCGCCACTCACCCTAGGAAAAAGACCGAACCCTAAAGAAGAGATTTTGAAATATTAACAGTTAGCAGCCCCAAAGCCCCATATTAAACATTCCAACTGGGAAAAGACCTGCTTACATTCCAAATCCAACAAGTCCACCGCTGGTTTCATTTGTACTTTCTTGCCGTCAATTAGGGCTTCCACTGACATTTCCAAGGACGTGACCACCTTGTCAAGCTTTTGACTAACGAATCAAAAAAATATTTATTGAGAACCAACACCTTACAGTGATCCAGCTACCTTCAATTACCCTATCCACCCAATCCAAAATTATTTTAAGGTATATCACAGTTACCTGCTTTCAAATTGTACAACAGCAATATAGGGACGATCCTCCCACCACACCACATCTGTCACAAATGTGGACACATTTGCCGACAGATAATTGACGATGCTGTCAATCCCTCGACATCCTTCTGAATCCTTAAGAGGAAAGCTTGAAAACACCACCAGGCAGCACTCCTTCATTTCTGGCTCGTCCCATTCTTTCAAACATGCTTTTCTCGCCAGTGATTGATGACGCCCCTCTGACAAATGCTGTGACCACTGGGACTTTGTCGAATACTCGCCCTTACACACGGAACAGATTAACGAATAACCTCTCGACATGTCGACCCCTCTGACGTTGAACAAGTAGCCACATTAAATATTCAGACCGCAACAGAAAAGAACACATGAAAAAATATTATTTTTTTAAATTCAGAATGCTGCTGCAGCTACAAATCAATAATTTTGCAGCCACACAACAAGGTAGGTGTAGCAAAAATGGTCAAAAGCAACATAATGCACCATCACACACAGTAGAATGAGTTTAATGCTTAAAAGCATAAAAGCAAAGAAAATTCTTTCAATCAACACAAGACGAGACTAAGACACAAACACTAAACATAACAAACAACACGTGAAAGGAAATCCCGGCATGAATTTACAAACCTTCGGGGTATATAGAGTAAGCAGTGTTAATATATGCGGAGGATGTAAAGTAGTTTATAGTCTCACATGACTACCGAACAGAGCTGGGCGGCCCCCAGGGTGCCGGGTGCCTAAATTCCGGCCACCGGCACCCGGGGGCAGCTGGGTGCCGGGTGCCTGAGATTTAGCTGGATGCCGGGTGCCTGGGTGCCTGAGATTTAGCTGGATGCCGGGTGCCTGGGTGCCTGAGATTTAGCTGGATGCCGGGTGCCTGAGATTTAGCTGGATGCCGGGTGCCTGGGTGCCTGAGATTTGGCTGGGTGCCGGGTGCCTGAATAAAGTTGGATGCCGGGTGCCTGGGTGCCGGGTGCCTGAATAAAGTTGGGTGCCGGGTGCCTAAATAAAGTTGGGTGCCGGGTGCCGCCGGCACCCTGGGGGCCGCCCACCTCTGATACGGACGCTGTTGGAACGGCACAATGATAAAAGCTCCGATATTCTACCAGAGAAGAGGTCGGAGAGATGCTGTGTCTAGTCCTAGAGCCAGAATTCTGGCATCTTCTGCAGAAGCCCTGCTCATGTGGTGGACACTGATTTTTTTGGTGTTTTAGTTAACTCATTGACATGAAATTATGAAATGAAATATTAGTGTCAAGTTGGGCATTCTCTGACTCTTTTTAACATCCACTTCTAATATGTTGATTTCTGGAAGAAAGTTTTCCCGAGAAAATAGTTTCCCTGCTTGGGAATAAATGGGGTAAAACGCTGACTAGAGTTTCACTCTATTTATGCGTATGGAAAGTAGTGCGAGGCCGAGGAAGAAGCAAAAAGGCACTTCTCAGCGAGTGTACCCGGTTGCAGAAAATGTGGTTAGCCGATGTGCCTAGTGTGGAGATAGACGCGGAATTTGCCGCCACGTTTGACGAGGCCGAGTATTTTAATTTTCAGTGAAATTATCTTGTTTTTTATAATAGAAATTTTGTCAATAACTCTTTGTGAGTTCTTTACATTGTCTTGCATGACCTTGAAATCTATAGTTGAGTAGTCCCTGACAGTTAGCTTTTATTCCCACTTTTTATTTATTGTCTAAGCAACTTTCAAATGTCCCTTCGACCCACCCACACTCACCCGATCTAGTAACGGACAGTATTTGTAATTATAATAGACTTAATGGACAGTAGCTTGACATGTCCTCCGGAAATAATCCGACCACATGAATTTGTTCTTTTGCCCAGTATGATAAATGTACAATGGAAATAAACGCTATATCACGTGACACCTTAATTGTTGTATAACGTTGAAATAAATAAATATAATTTCATCTCAGTAGTTACATAGTTATGGTCGTATCCTAGTTATGGCTGAAATGGCGTTTCAGGTTGAAATCCTTATCCTCATTTTGATCCTCAATTCTAAATCGATTTTCATTTTGATCGTCATTTCATCCTAAATTTCAAGGATCTAAATGAGGATAAATTCAGGATTGAGGATTAAAACCTAACCTAAAATGATCATAAAAATCCTAAACCAACCTAAAATAGTCAAAAATCACAAACCAACATAAAAACATCAAAACCACATACCTTAAACAAATCGTTAATGATGATGATACTCTGATCCTCTCTTTGATCATCATTCTCTTAATCCTCAAAATTTGAGGATCAAAAGGAGGATCAGGATTTCAACCGCATTTCAGCCCCTACTTATGGTTACATATATTACAGTGATAATTTTTAGACTTACACAGACTCTTCCGGACTTGTACAAATAAATACTACATTTCCTACTTTTCTACTATCATCACATTTTCCAACGTTCCAAACCGCACTTTTGCAGCCTTCTCGCCATTCGATTTCCGCATATTTAAATATTTTTTAAGCTGATCACCACCTCGTCCCATCATGGGCAACACGGTACGTATATTCTTTGAAATGGACATTTTTCTGGAAAATATAAACGGGTGAATCATATATACTTTCCACAACTTCAACTTGAACTTATATGCACCGCTCCTTTCCATTTCGCTATCTGCTGATGAGAATGTTGCTTCCATTGATCTAAATGTGGCAAGTTCCTCCGGAGTCATTTGTGTTGTCCAATAGACGTTTGACGAACTGTCATTTGCGGGGTTTGACGTTAAAAAAGCATCAATGTCAATCAGTTCCCCATCTCGTGTGTTCAGTATATAATGTCCTTCGTGTAGCGTGCCCCCACAAAATTGGAGAAACTGTTGAAAAAGTGATAGCACACCTAACGCGAACTCTTCACTCGACTTATCCGGAGTCGGGTGACCAGCCTTTTGAGCAAGCGAGATCCACTCTCGAGCGAATTCTGGATCTGTCGCAAACCCTATATCCACGTCATCATGTCTCTCAATAAAAATGTCATGCTTTCGCTGTTGAATCTGCCGTGGAGTCGGAATAATTTTCTGGTGACAAAGAAAAAACAACACAAGCCATTCCAAGCTGTAGGGTTCCAAAAGTGAATAGCTATAGCTGGATTTCAATGTTCCTGATTTGTGTTGCACTTCTCCGACTTGTGCCTTATTTATGAAGGTCCAATACTTAGCCAACGCTAACAAATAATGACAACGCATGTCAAAGGTACACATGTACTCCGCAAGACGACACACTTGCACCTCAGCCATATGATGAATGAAAGGAAACACCCAAAAAAGCACGCCACTCCGATTGCATTTAAATGTCCACCGACGATCCTCTCCAGAAAGTACAGCAGGCAAGTCGGTTTCCGAACAATTCACCATGGTAAACTTCTTCCAAGCTTGACTGAGAACGTTGAAAGCTGATACGGAACTGACATAGGAATATGGTGATAACGGAATACCAGGTGGTGCTCTAGCGAAGTACACACACATCAGGATCGGATCCTCATTTTCAAGCGTGCTTCGTAGTTTCAAGTGCCAATACCTAAACATAACTGCTCTCGATGTAGGATCTTCTTGACGAAAGACTGATTGTACGTCTTTCACAATTTTCAGGGCGTTTTGGTAGTCCCCGTCTGCAATGGTCATGGGGTTACATAAACTCCAAAACTGATACGCAAGGGAACTTGATGACATCATTTTTTTCTGGGCTACGTCAACGTCTCCATCCGCAAGTGTCTCCATGTCCCCTGTCGATGTTGATGTAGTTAAGTGGCTACTTAATGCTGACAGCAGTCTATCAGCATCTTGTTTTGAATCTACGGATGCGACCGGTAACTGCGTCAAACAATACGCGGCAATTATTGCTTTGGCCTCCTGCTTTTTCTTCGGAAGATGAAATTTCCAAGCCCGAGCGGCATCCGTCCACGAGTACTCCACCTCGTTAACAATTACGTTGCAAGAAAACGTTCGGTTAATGCCAGAACCTGCAGGTGTGTGAAAAATGTACTTCGGTGGAAGCCAATGTTGCTGTTGTGTAAGTTCCATCAGCGTGGAAACTAGATAAGGTTTGTTATCGTTGACGGTGACGTCGTCTTCTTGTTTGGACCCCGATACTTCACTTTGTTCCGTCTTTTTCTTCTTGCACGTCTCATTTTCATCTGGGTTTTCCAAGGAGCGTTTCTCCACGACCTTGTCACCATTTTTAGGAGAGTCCCCCGGTTCACAGATGGAAGCTTCCGTCAACCTTTCTAAACAAAATCTGGCTGCTTTAATTTGTGCTTTAAGTTTTGTACTAGCACCACCCAGTTTTACACCGGGCTTATATGTCACCCCATTGACCGTTACTCTGCACAAATACTTTGTGAGTGCCGAAGGAGAGTCTTTGGGTTTGGAATAGGAAAAATCTGGCATTTCCCAACGGCGCTCCCTTGCAAATTCTCTTAAGAGGGTAACTGAATTGGAAGGCAATGCTTCAATTAAAAGTGAATCATCTTCTGACGTTTCCCCTTTGGCGTCACCTCTTTCCTTCTCCTCGTCTTCATGTGTATCTTCCCCACGAAACACAGAATCACGCTTGTTTACGCCTTGGGAGGAGCGCGGAATCGTAACCGTAGGTGATGGATAATTTGAGACTCTGGCGCCACTCACCCTAGGAAAAAGACTGAACCCTAAAGAAGAGATTTTGAAATATTAACAGTTAGCAGCCCCATATTAAACATTTCAACTTGAAAAAGATCCAGGCCCACTTACATTCTAAATCCAACAATCTAAATCCAACAAGTCCACCGCCGGTTTCATTTGTACCCTCTGGCCGTCAATCAGAGCTTCCACTGACATTTCCAAGGACGTGACCACTTCGTGAAGTTTCTGGCTAAATAATCAAAAAATATTTAATAAAAACCAACACCTCAGAATGATCCGGTCATCTTTTTTTCAGCCAATCCATCCCAAATCATTTTTAACTAATGACTAATTCAAATTAATTGTATCAGCCAAGTTTAAGGTATCTCACAGTTACCTGCTTTCAAACTGTACAACAGCAATATAGGGACGATCCTCCCACCACACCACATCTGTCACAAAAGTGGACACATTTGCCGACAGATAATTGACGATACTGTCAATCCCTCGACATCCTTCTGAATCCTTGAGCAGAAAGCTCGAAAACACCACCAGGCAGCACTGCTTCCTTTCTGGCTCGTCCCATTCTTTCAAACATGCTTTTCTCGCCAGTGATTGATGACGCCGCTCTGTCAAATGCTGCGACCACTGGGACTTTGTCGAATACTCGCCCTTACACACGGAACAGATTAACGAATAACCTCTCGACATGTCTACCCCTTTGACGCTGAACAAGTAGCCACATTAAATATTCAGACCTACAACAGACAAGAAAACATGAAAAAATATTTTTTAAATCAGAAAGTTACTCCAGCTCAATTATTTTGTAGCTACAAGTTGTATGTAGCACCAATGCTTTTCTTTCAATGTTCAATCAATGAACACAAACACTAAATACAACAAACAACACGTGAAAGGAAACCCCGGCATGAATTTACAAACCTTCGGGGCAAATAGAGTAAACAGTATTATATATATGCGGAGGATGTAAAGTAGTTTAAAGTCTGACATGAGATGACTACTGATGCTGCTGATGGAACGGTAAAATGTGTGTCTCTAGTCTCTAGTCACTAGTCCTAGTTCATTGTCCAGAAGTCTTGTTTATGTGGTGGACAATGCATAGTTTTTTGCCGTTTTAGCGATATCATTATATATTATTTCATATGACAAGAATTAAATATGAAATGTAATATATACAAGTGTCAAGTTCGGCACTCCCTGACTTTTTCGAACATCCACTCCTAATGTTGATTCATTCTCGGACCAACTTTCAATTGCCAATTTAATTTGTGTACTCATTCACCCTTCGTGGTAGCGTAAAGCGTTTGTGATTATAATCAGTTTAGTAATAATTTAATGGACACTTCTAGCATGATACATCTCATTTTATAAACTGAACCTGGTCATTATGCAGGTTATCTATTGTCATTTGTATTGTCAAGTAACAGGTTTCAAATACACTAAAAACACAATACAACTAAAAGTTATTACTCATTGGCACATTTTAAGTATTATTACAGAATATTTAAATAAATGAAATAAATGTATATATACCGCATATATACTAAATATAAATACTAATAGTTACACATTATTACAATGGTAATTTTCAGACTTTTAGTTGTACAGATACATAAATAGATATTATATATTTTCTACTTTTCTAATAACATCACCTTTTCCAACGTTCCAAACTGTGTTGTCGCAGCTTCCTCCCCACTGGACTTTCGCATTTTTAGATATTTTTTAACCTGAGCACCACCTTGCCCCATCATTGGTAACACGGAACGTATGTCCGTAGAGATAGTAAATTTTCTGGAAAATATAAATGGATGAATCATATACACTTTCCACGCACTCAAATTTGTTTTATACGAACTGATCTTTTCCCCTTTGTTGTCTGCAAATGAGAATGTTGCTTCCATTGATCTAAATGTGGCAAGTTCCTCGGGAGACATTTGTGTTGTCCAAGTTGAAGGACCATCCTTAGGTGGACTCGAAGTTAAAAAGGCGTCAATGTCAATCAGTTCCCCATCTCGTGTATTCAGTATCCAATGTCCTTCATGTAATTCTCCACAAAATTGGAGAAACTTTTGGAAAAGTGATAGTACACTTAATGCGAACTCTTCACTTGACTTCTCAAAAGATGGCTTGTGAGAAGCCGAGATCCACTCTCGAGCGAATTCTGGGTCCGCCGCAAAACCTATATCCACCTCCGCATGCCTCTCATTAAAAATCTCGTGCTTTCGCTGTTGAATCTGCCGTGGGGTCGGAATGATTTTTTGATAGCAAAGAAAAAACAACACCAGCCATTCCAAGGTGTATGGTTCCAAAAGCGAATAGCACCTCACGGTTCCTGCTTTGTGCGCCACGACACCGACCTGCACCTTATTCACTGAGGTCCAATACTTGGCCAACGCTAGTAAAGCATGACAACGAATGTCAAACGTGCTCATGTATTCCGCAAGACGACACACCTGCACCTCTGCCATATGATGAATAAAAGGAAGCACCCAAAATATCATGCCACTCCGATTGCATTTGACTGGCCATCTATGATCATTCTCAAAAAATATAGAAGGTACATCGATTTCCGAGCAATTTACCATGCTGAACTTCTTCCTAGCTTGACTGAGACCGTTGGTAACTGATCCAATAGGAATAAAAGAGTATCCTGATAACGGGGTAGCTGGAAGTGCTCTTGCCAAGTATGTATAAATTAGGATGGGATCTTCGGTTCCAGGTGTATTTCGTAGTTTCAAGTGCCAATATTTAAACATTATCGCTCTCGCTGTTGGATCCTCTCGGCAAAACGTGGCTTGTACTTCCCTCACAATTTTCAGGGCGTTTTGGTAGTCCACATCGGGAATGGTCATGGAGTGACACAAACTCCAAAAGTGGAACACAAGGGAACTTGATGACATCATTATTTTCTGGGCTACGTCACCGTCCTCAAGTTTCTCCATGTCTCCTGCTGATGTACTTAAGTGGCTACTTAATGCAGACAGCAGTCTATTAGCTCCTTGTTTTGAATCTACGGGTGCGGCCATTATCTGCGTCAAACAATACGCGGCAATTATTACTTGTGCCTCCTGTTTTTTCCTCGGAAGAGGGAATTTCCATGTGCAAACTGCGTCCGACCAGGTGTACTCCACTTCGTTAACAGTTACGCTGCAAGAAAACGTGGGCTTAATGCCGGAACCGGTAGGTGTGTAAAAAATGTACTTCGGTGGAAGCCAGTGTTGCTGTTGCGTAAGTTCCATCAGAGTTGAAACTAGATAAGGTTCTTTGACGTTGACTGTGACGTCGTCGTCATGTTCAGCCTCCAACAGTTCACTGCGTTCAGTGTCTTCCGTCCTTTTCCTTTTGCGCATTTCATTTTCATCTGGACAGTGATCGGATGAGTTTTCCAAGGAGCGTTTCTCTCCAGCCCCGCCACAATTAGCAACAGACTTCACCGATTCACGGTTGGTAGATGCCGTCAGTGCCTCCAACCTTCTCAAACAAAAGTTGGCTACTTTACGTTTTGTACTAGAACCACCTACCTTTGCTTCGGTGTTGCATGCGATCCCCTTGACCTTTAGTCCACACAAATACTTCCCTTCTGACGTTTCGCCTTCGGCGTCCTCTGTCTCCTTCTCCACTTCAATTGCATCTTCCCCACGAAACTCAGAAGACGCTTGCTTGTTTACGTCATGGGAAGGTCGCGGAAACGTAACCGTAGGTGATGAATAATTTGAGACTCTGGCGTCACTATCCCTAGGCAACAGACCGAACCCTAAAAAGATATTTTAAAATATTCACAGTTAGCAGCCCCATATTAAACATTCCAACTGAAAATAGTGGGGATGGGGAAACACACCCACTTACATTCTAAATCCAACAAGTCCACCGCCGGTTTCATTTGTACCCTCTGGCCGTCAATCAGAGCTTCCACTGACATTTCCAAGGACGTGACCACCTCGTGGAGTTTCTGGCTAAAGAATCAGAAAACTATTTAATGAGAGTTAACACCTCAGAGTGATCCAGTCGCCTTCTTTTACCCTATCCATCCAAAATCATTTTTAACTAATGACTAATTCAAGTTATTTGTATCAGCCAAAGTTTAAGGTATCTCACAGTTACCTGCTTTCAAACTGTACAAAAGCGACATAGGGACGATCCTCCCACCACACCACATCTGTCACAAATGTGTCCACATTTGCCGATAGATAGTTGACGATGCTGTCAATCCCTCGACATCCTTCTGAATCCTTGAGCAGAAAGCTCGAAAACACCACCAGGCAGCACTCCTTCATTTCTAGCTCGTCCCATTCTTTCAAACAAGCTTTTCTCGCCAGTGATTGATGACGCCGCTCTGTCAAATGCTGTGACCACTGGAACTTTGTGGAATACTCGCTCTTACACACGGAACAGATTAGCGAATAACCTCTCGACATGTCGACCCCTCTGACATTGACAGCTGAAACTGAACAAGTACCAACATTAAATATTCACAGACCTACAACAGACAAGAACTTCAACTCAACAAATAAAAAATTAAGTTTGTAGACAATAAAAATTGTAGATTTTTTCTATAACTTCACTAAAACTATTTTTGTAGCTTGTAGTAAGTACCAAGTCACGTCACAAATAGAACGACTTAGAACGATATTGAAGTTGAGTTGAATGTTTCTCTCATTTCAATGTAATAAATAAAAACAAAAAAGTAGGGAACAGGAACAGCAATGGAGTCCCGGCCTGATTTTACAAATCTTTGAGGCAAATAGACACAGGTTGGATGTATACTGAGGATGCATAATGCATACTAGTCCAACTGATGACTGAAGGAAAAAATAGAAAAACGATAAAAGGTTTCAGGAAATGATTCTAATTCTAACCATGCCTTGTGCCAGTTAGCCAGGTGCCGCTGCCAGTGCAATGCCGTGCGTTAGCCTTGTTCCAGTGGTGGGCCCTGTTGACTATAATTTTGTAATTGTAATTGTAATAGGTGCGCTAATATGTTACATAATAACTTAACTTGACCACGATGATTTTAATCAACCTGGTACAAAATCCATCAAAGTTAAAACAACAAATGTTCTACATTACGCTGAATACATTCTACGGAGGCAGTTTAATTCGGATTATTAAATACAAACGTGCAAAATTAAATGGCCTTCCCATCAATTTAACTATAAACTTTTTATTTGTTACGCCATAATTATTGTACACTTACAATTATAATATATATACATAAATATTTGGCAGAGTAGTGGAAGAGATAAATAAATCATTGTCGTAAATTCTCCGTGTAATATAAACCCGTTATCCTAAACCACTACTTCAATTGGCACGTAACGGTGTAAGTGTACCAAACCGCTCTTAAAATTACAAAAAAATGTTTCGTCAACCTAAAACTAAAATATCCGTACATATTACATATTATCAATAATTGGTAACATACATCAACACGAGTGCGCGTGGGCAAATTTAAAATTTAACTAAATTACATTACGTTAGAGTATTTTAAAAGCCTTAATTACAGTTAAAATCGTTGAATAAAATAATTATTAATGTGTACAATAAAATGAGTTATCGCAGAAACGGAATAGTGGCAATGTTTTCGTTTAAAATTGGCATAATGATAACCAACAAGCTTAAATGATAATTTGCATTTATAAAATAATGCATTTATTTTTGAGCATTTCACTCTCCCCTATTTAGTATTGTACCGACCCGCTTTTTTCCGAAAATCTTAAATTAACAATAAGTTTCGTAACAGAAGGCAGAAATTTCTCTCGCAACTTGTCATAATCATTCCATTCCAGCGTGGCGGAAAGTTTCTCCTCTTCGGATTTCAAAGTGGCACCATGCATGTCCAACCGTAGACATTTCAAAGTACTGCTCCACTTGTTCCCCAAAACAGAAAATATTTTCTGAGGGGGAATATACCCGAGACAAACAACGTCCAACTTTTCAAAGGCGGGACTGAATTCAGCAGTGGCCAATTTGCCAAATTCCTCCGGAGAATGCAACCAAATCTCGAGATTCGTCAAATTTTGTAGTTTTATCGAAAATACAGCATAGCTGGAGAACCTAGGACTACTATTGCGCAATACTAAACGAGACACGTGATTATTTAACCGGATTATGTCATTAAAAACCTGAGAAGGAATGTCACTTATCGAGAGAAAGTAGAGTTTATCCAATTTCACCGGCGGATAAGCGTTAATCTCCGCCAGGGCTCCAGCCTGACCCAGTTCTGAGGTGCGTCGACGGTCGGCACTAATTTCCAAGGCTTTTAGGTTCTTTAAGGCAGACAACTGTTGCCAAAGGTTGTGGTAATATGAATCCAACAGCAGCGTATCCAGCTGGTAGCTCACAGTCAATTTATTCAGGAAATGGCCGTACTTCACCAAAATGGTGGTCAAGTTGTCCACAAACTGCTGGCAGGTGTCCCGCGGAAATAAATCGTATCTTAAGGTAATAGTTCTCGACATAAACGGGCAATAACTTTCCTCATCCTCCCCTTCGCTAAACTTGGCCAGAAATTTGGAGGACAACACGTCTTTCGTGAAGGGGTACTGCCTTGGACTAAACGTATTTTGGAACACTTCACCATACGTCACCTCATTGGGACTTCCGTGTAACAATCGCTTCTGGTAGAACTTGTCAAAGCCACTTTTCCAATCTTGACATACTAGGCGAAGGTTGGAGATTTTTCGGATATCCCGTACCCAGACGTGTTGTGCGGAACGTCGGGTCATGTACCGAGAATGTATGGACATGTCACTCCAGTATTTATCAGTGTTGTGGTACACCACTTTCTCCAGGATGTCCCACACCTTCGGGAAGAGAAACAAGACGCGGTCGGAATGGATAAATTGGTGAAAAACGGAGGAGGCATTCCAACAATTTTCCAAGTCTTCGGGGTCGTCCACGTTCCCAATAATATTTTCCCACACCTGCAGTTAACAACCAACAAGGTAGGTAATTGGTAAAATATTCGTCAAACTGATGGAAATAAAGACTTCTCCAGATTTTTAAATACCCGCTCGTCTCGAGCATTTTGTTTATACACGATTTACCTCTACTGGAAATATTTGGAGCATCTGCTCAAAGTCACGGCGGTTTGGGACATCCATTGGTGTAGGCTTATCAGGATCAGGGGTGCTCTTATTTGACATCAGAGTTCCTAAGTACTTCAACCAAGTAAACATTGACGGATCAGGAGCAAAGCGTAATACAACTACTGATGACTGATTAATTACGATATCACAATGACAAGTAAATTCCACTAATGACTGACTAAATCTAAAACTGATTGCACCCTACAAAAATAATGACTTGTTCCGGAATGGAAAATAAGTTAGGTTACAACATTGCGGGTCTAGGGTCTAGTAACAATTAACTATCATCAACCACCACCTACTACCACACTGACTGATAACTAAGAACTAACTGATGACTGACTAATTTTCAAATTGAGTAACCACGACACCTGACACCTGAGTTTCTCCCTATTAATCCATAGGAGTTATTGGGTATTGTAATATTGGGATTGTTAGAGCCTGAAAAAATTTTGTTGCACATAAATGTCTAATTATAATTTAATGTTGTTGAGAAAGCACTGTTTATTATTATTTTACTTGAATTGTGCAATTGTTTTTGTTTGTAGGAAGAAAATAATCTCGTGTTTCTCAGCTAAAATGTGAATTTAGTTGCCGGCTTGCAAGACTTGGTCTCTGGGGAAAAGTGCGACTGCCGTGTGCATTTACCTAAGGATCAACACAATGTTCCCTCACAAAGCACCAACAATGAAACACCAAGGCATTATATAATCAATGTCCCTCATTCTGGGATATAATATTAACTGTCATAATCTAGGCTATACATGACTCGTAAAACCTTGCCCTGACGATTGTAGGTCAGAATGGCAATTTCTGACCTTAGGAAAACTTCCCTACTACGACATAGAGGTTGGATGGACTACCGCTTTTTAAGTCATGCAATTGTGGCAACAAAAAATGATTAGTGCAAAAGTGGCAATTAAAAAATACGATGTGAGTTTGGCAAATCAAAAAACGCAGTCCTCAAAAGTGGCAACCCGATTTTTTTTGCTAAAGTGTAACAGTGAACTTAAGTTGACAAACTTAAAGTGAATTTTTTAAATGTTTTACTGGAACAATTCTGCAATTTATTTTTCACCATTGCCAAATTGGTACATAGTTCTAATAGGATGGATATGACATCTTTAAAGATACCTCCGCTTTGTTTCTAAAATATATCGTTGTAGAACACATCATAGTTTGATTGATGAGCAAAACATCCTCATAGAATTATTATTTTAATTTGTAATACAGCTCGCATCTTTCATCAATACAGTTACCGGGCTTCCCGAGCAAATCTTTGGGGTACACGGCACACTACTGTAAAATGATCAATGTTGTACTAGTACTGTGTATTCAATCTTTGTTCGTTGTTTCTTATCGTTTCGAATTTTGGCACCTGTACTGCACTGTAGTGACCGCACTGTTTTGTGTCACAGATCATCAGTGGTGTACGGATTTACAAAAAGGGGCCTTGTGAACTTGTTGAAGATTAGTCAGTTGAGAGGCAAGATACAGGATCCTCTATCCCAGTGGGCACAGAGTAATGTACCCCGTGGATAAATGAATTTCTCGCTGGCCGTATTCTCCATTAAAATACTTCGCTTATCTAAGACTAAGGCTTAGTTGGCGATTTTGCGGTGTCTTAGATAAGCGAAGTATTTTAAGGGAGAATACGGCCAGCGAGGAAGCAGGTAGAGTCCTGTATCTGCGGGGTACATTACTGTGTACCCATTGGAACAGAGGCTCCTGTATCTTGCCTCTCGACTGACTAATCTTCAACAAGCACAAAGAAGACCCCTTTTTGTAAATCCGTACACAGTGAGTGATACACTCCTTGATATGAACATACTCGCATTCTCAATATTTTCTCGATGTATTTTTACATTTACGACTATTTCTAATGATCGAAAAAATTAAATGGAAAAAATACGTGGAAATACTGAAATGAAGAAGGAGGAATGAGTAAGTTGGTGCAGAGAATGGTGTAGCAATGCTATAAACTACGGTGGATGGAAGTCAGTGTGCTTAAATGATTGATTTTGCGAAAAAAGACCGGCTTGGAGTTCACAGCTCTACTCCATGACGAATGAAGTAGCTGCGAATAAATTTAGCACACATCCAAATAGGAATGGGTATAATATATATATATATATAATAAACCGGTAAAACCGGAATGGGAAAGTGCCCCAATTGGACAAATTTAAATGTTTGTTGGTACGTAATAGGCTATAGAGATGTACGATATACATGTTTAACAATTTTCAGTTCATTTGGAGGTTACATTTTTATTCCTTCCATTAACCGCGGGGGGTTTACATTAAATGCCCATCTTCAAATTCATTCGAGCTATTGGGCACATACATTGATTGGTGGAATCCCTATTTCAATCGAAGTTAACATGTTGAAGTGATGAATGATAAAAACAATATTTAACCTTTAAAGACCTCTAAAGGTCGCTCGTATTAACCAATCCACCTCAAACTTTGGATAACTTAATAGTGGTATATATTGTACATGTATACCAAATTTCAGCTTAATTGGTCATGTTCAACAATTTTACCCCTACCGTTACCCCCGGGGGTTGACATCAAGAGGTCTACATCTTCGAACTGGTCCGAGCTATTATCCACCTGAGTGTCCTTGCCAAATTTCAAAACATTCGGAATAAAGAGCTTAACTAAAATAGTTGAGAGACTAACATTATCGGCGAACAAACAGTGTTCATTCAATCCGCACTCATCCATCTTATAAAGTACACCATACGGGGCACTTATTAAAGTTTTGTGGCAATTCAGAAAAAGAGAAAAATTTAAGCACACTGCCTTCCATCCACTGTATATAACAATAAAAATGCAAAGATTGAAACATGCAGAGAAATCATTATTTCTCTGCATAATGAATGAAGTGTTTGACCAACCAATCACTTATAGTACAATGTAGTTAGGAAACAATGAACCCACTCAATGTACGTGCTGGTGAGAAAACCTGTTGACCGATTGCTTTAAACGACACCTGTAGATAAAAACAGTGATGTCGATCTTTTTGTATCAACGGACTTATTATTACTCTTATTATAATTTTAATTAACACAATTTTAACTTTAACGTTCAATGAAGCAGTACAACAATTGGTCTAGTCAACATGAAAATAAATGAATATAGCCAAACTTAAATAATTAAAATGACTTTCTGAATGCGAGCGGGTCTAGTTTCTGAGGTTTTATGGTTTGCTAAAAGGGATAAATGTATCCTCGCTCCAGGGTCATAAGATATTTTTGAAATGACAGAAGGGTTTGAAATTTGGTATGGAGGTACCTCTTAGGGAGATATATTTCTTCTGCATAGATTGGCCCAGATTGGTTGACCCCTGTCACCTTAGCATGCTTTCTCGGTCAAAAATTGTTTAATTTGCGGATCAGACAAATTTGTACGATTGAGATGGGTTTTTTTCTGCAATAGACTTGTTTTAGGGCTACAAACAAATGTCAACGGATTGTGTCGGTGGTTCCCCTACAAGCAGAAACGTGACCTAATTGTATTTTTTATTTGACAACCAGGTTTCAAATTTGGTTCAAATATACGTCCTAGCGAATCGTAACAAATCTTTAGTTTGGCTCATATTGATGAACCCCCGTGACCCCTAGGTTTTTTAAAAGTATTTCAGAAGTTCATCAGAAGCATCTTAAGGGCCCTTTAGAAGCCGTATCCTGATTTTATTTACAAAATTTGAGTATCTTGATTCACATATATAGTGTCACTACAGCTAAGTGCGAATATATATTTTTATTTATTCGTTTAATAAAGAAGTACAGAGACAAAAGCAGCATCTTATACAGTAATGCCAATATGGGCCATATTTCACGCTTCATTAGTGCATAGAAAGGAATTAATGCTTCATATATGAATAACATATGAATTCTCATTTCTTCGTCAATACTACAGTATAGCACCAAATCCCTTGTTGCATTATATTTTATCCAGCTTATGTAGCTGTTCTAATACCAAAGACAGATGTTCCATACCACTTGTTGATGCACCAACTACTCTGAAGCATTGCTGGTATATAAGTTAAAGTGTTCTACTAAACAAAAGGTTACCCTGATTAGAGTAATATATAAAATTGGGATACTTTTAGATGACACTTATTTAGCGATAAATAAGCACAATTCACATTTACGATGAAGATTTTATTGGGTAATATAAAAATTACCAGCGATACCAGGGCGGGTGGGCCGGATAGTGTGAACAGGAACTTCGACATTATAAAGTTTTCCAATGTTAAAGTTGATATACTGAGACGAAGAGCATCATCAGATTCTGAACATAGAGCCTTACTTCTATTGAAAGAAGTGCTGAATGAGTTACCTGGGTGATTTAAATCTAAAAAATGTCATTTAATAAAAACCGATCAAACATCGTCATGTATATTTCATTTTCACTTCATTTTCATTTGTTCTAGCTGTTGGAATCTTGATCTAGTGATTAATATTTCGTACGAAAGTACAGCTGACCGACGTTTTTTCAAGGGTTATTTGGAAGTCGTGGGTAAAAATGAAATTTGCTGTTTGCATGCATTTAACCAATTAGGCAAACATGAAGCAGTTGTTGTGGTTAAATTCAAAGAAGACATACCTATGGGCATTACATTGGAAACAAGTGGTAAGTGCCTCCTTGAACAGACCCAATTATCACACATCTTGATCATCACACACTAATTTACTATTTTTTTGTATATAGAGATGAAAGTTTCCCCAAAAAGTGGGAAGAGATGTGTGGGTGACGCAATTAAGCTGCCTATTGCCAATATGTCACGTTGGCAACGTGGTGCTTCAATAACTGGTCAGCTAAAAATTCTGATAACTTTTTCCAACGACACAGCGGAAATTACAAACGCAACCAGCCTCACACGTTGCATTCTGGAACAGGAGGTGCATAGTGATGTTGTTATTGTTGCTGGGAATGGGGCGGAATTGAAAGCTCATAAAAATTTTCTCGTTGCTCAAAGTTCCGTGTTTGAGAGTATGTTCGAGATTGATATGAGAGAAGCAGAGGAACACACTATAGAAATACCCGACATGACAGAAGAAGGTGTCCGAGCCTTCCTCAAATTTTTGTACTACCAGGGTACCAATGATGCGGCAGCTGACAGTGCCATTGCTTTCGAACTCCTTCGAGCTGGTCACAAATACGACATCAAGTCGTTGGAAGATACAATGGCGGCACTGATGATGAAACAACCTTGTGAGTGGTTTACAGATGCTGATATTGCAGTAAAGTTGTTTCTGTTTGCCAGAAATTTGACACCCGTCAACGAGTCGTTGAAGGTAAAGGCAATCCAGATCTTAAAAAGGTAAGTCCTATGACACATGGAGGTTGTTGTAATTAGAAAGTTGTCAGGTCAAGTTGTGTTGTCAATAGATACTGATGACATGTACTTATTTATTTTCTTGTTACAGGAATTCTCATGCATTGCAAAATTGCGCAGCTTTTCAAGAATTATTTAGAACGGACGCCACCGCCGCCAAGGATATCTGTATGTATACAATTTCAATGTGAAAGAACTGTTAAATTGTAAAATCCTTGAAAAGAAAGGGTCCCGTTAGTAATTTGTTGTGTGTCAATTATTATATGTCATTTAATACTTGCATTTATGTAACAACTTTCCATTACAATAAAAACAAATTATAGTAACACTTTACACGTTTGCATGCAACCAACATAATTATTGTATCCCACAACGTCATAACCTTTGAAAGTGAATTCTATCTACTGCAATAAATACAATTAAGTAGTATGATCATTTCGGCATGCATCATTTGAGACGCTTGCCTCGTTAGTATTATAGTATGGAATTTGTAAAGCATTTCACTTATAATTTCAATACTATGTACTTCATGTTTGTAGTTTTAAATTGAAAAACTTATTCGTGCTCCTTGTTTCAAATATCAGCAATCATTCGTTCTTGTTGTCTACAGGACATATTACCTAAACCTGACGCATTTAGCAGGGCCATGAATAAAACCACACAAAGGCAGAATATTGCCATTTGCCAAATGCAGTGGTGACTCCCAGGTTAACTTATCTTAACTTTTGAACAACTACACACAATAAAGGATTACTTTTACGCTGTGACTATGGAACACGAAACGATTGTAGTTTAGTTTTCCGTGTAATGAAAAATATATGGAGAAAGCGTTAGTAAAGTTGGACTATACATTTAGCATCTACTTCAAAGTTTTTTTTATAATAATGCTATTCTATGTAACATGTAAACGTCAGGCTAAGAAAATTTATGCTAAATATTATCTCGCGCAATTCGTTTCCCCTGGTAAACTTACCACTTTGGGGAAACTTGTCTTCTCAGAGAAATTTGACCTCACAGAGAAAGTTGCAGTCGCAGAGAAATAGATACATGCGGAAACTGCTCTCCGGAAATGTGAGCCTTCGGGACAATAGCTAGTAACGAATGTATCCTCTTTCAGTTCTTCCATTAGTATTACTCGTGTATCTTAAATTGTAGCAATATATTAAAAGTTAGAATAATGACATTTGATTTTACAAAGGTTCCCACTTAAACAGATTTAAACTTTTGAGACTTCCAGTAATTATGTGTACATCAACCCGTATCAACCTTTACATTATGAAATACGTATGAAGCATGAACGCATGTACAAAACTTCAGCTTGGTCAAAGATTATCCCCAAGAATCAATTTCCTCTAGTAGGGGCTCATCCCTTGATTTAATCTTTAAACTTTTTTCAATCTTCGATTATTGATTTTAGTTGAAACATAATATTAAAATTGAAGTACGCTTAATACGATAAATGATATTTTATGATAATTGTGTAGCTCAAATGTCGTTTGGCCCTTTTATTTGTTCCTTCAGTAATTAATAAAATGATCGATAAAACATAGTTGGTATAAATTCGTATGGTAATATTTATTGAAAAGTTATTTACATCAATTTTCACATGATTAATTAAGTAGCTTTTATCTGGTTTATTTCGAGCAGTCAACATATATAAATCGAATGTTCGTGTTTTACTGAAATGTGCATGATGAAAAAACGCAAGGAAAGTACGTTCAACAAAGTAAATAAAATTTTAATATGCGTTAATAAAACATAAAATGGTATTCAAATATGAGATAATGTGTTGTTTGCATGATTACAATGTGATTTGTGCTAATTTAAATTCCAAAACATACTTGCAACTGACACATATCCCATTTTAAATTTGAAACATTATAGAGTAGTATTACAATCGTTATTTTTGTTCCCGTTTTCATCAAGGACTTCACATGTGGTACCAACGCTGTTACCATCGGCATTTTTATCACCATTGCAGTAGTTAGTACATTCTTCAATTATTGGCATTAATGTTTGAAGTGCAATCAAATGACTAATTTTGGAGATATTCCAGCTCTCATTTGGAGAGCTGGTAGACGGCAGTACTGTCTTCTTTGAAGCAATGTCCGAGGAAGACTCATTGGAATACTCGTCCAACTTTTCAACAAGTTTGAGCCATAGCTGTAAAAATAGTGGCAAAATGGAACTCGATTTACATTTTATTTTATTTAACAATAAAAACCGTTTTCACCAGGATGTGATGCAATGATGCCGAAGCAAATTTTATAAATATATATTTTAAATAAAATAATTAAGTAGTTCAATTAATATACATATTATGCATTATTTTAGTCTCATCATTAATTGAATTGATTAAAAACTTACAGAAAATAATTCGAACAGCTCACCAAGGTTCTCAGAAACTGTTGAATTGGAATTGATTTTGGATGACATAATCAGATAGTTTACACACCTTTGTGCTGTTGAGTGAACTGAAAGATTACTTGGTAACTAGGCTGTCTAAAAAAGCTCAATAAATTATAGTACAAAATATTATTGACTTTATTTATATGTTTGTAATGCAGCTGATCTGTTGCTTACTTGTATTGCTGAATAAATGCACTGCTGATTACATATATAACTATAGAGCCTTTAAAATAAGTAGAACCTTTTAGCTAGCTTTAGTTTACGTAAGAAGAGGGAGGATAAGAAAGCTTTTTAAATTGAAATTATTTATATACTTAATATATTTAGGTAAGTACTAACTGATAACAGTAGAACTCTGTCCGTATATGTGTATGACAAAAGCTCAAACTATACACAGCTATACCGCAAATACACTATATATGGAAACAAGAAACAAAAATGTAAATAAAAAATATGTCAATAAACTGAAGTAAAATTCATATTTATAAAAAGTAAAATTCAACGACGAAACTATTCAAACTGTAAAAATAGGTGTGACAAAACATGTATGTGTAACAATATTGTGGCTCTGTGCAGTATTGTAATGCTCAAGTGACATTTTAAATTGTATTTATTGTGCTACTTTCTTACATTTCATTTAAACTAATGCAAGCATACGTCTACAAGTACATATAAAGTCAAGATATCAAATTATCATTTGTCAACGTTAAGGAAAGAAGTGGGTTTGAAATATCATATCATTGGAGTTCATTGCATTTTTGTATTTACGATTGTGCCGTTGCCTTACGCATAACTATTAAAGCATTTCCCCTTCCACGCGTAACCCGGTAAGAAAAAATATATAATATCACATGTATTTCGTCAATTTTGTCAGCAACAGTTTTTCCTCTGGATTTAATGTCTTTTGAGCAGAGATACCAAAATAGTGATTTTCTGCTGCAGCTGTAGCAGAAATAGTAACTGTAGCTACTATACATCACCAAGCCAAGCTTGTAGTCACATATCTCTATGACATGTTAGAGCACAATTTACTTCTTCGGACACGGTTGAATATACCGTTTATATCTTTGCACTAGCAATAAACCAATGCAACCGAATCTATGAAAACATGACAAATTCTTGGCAGAAAGTAAAAGGAGGAAGCGCTTGTTACAAATAGATAGCTTATTATTACAAACAATTATTTACCGTATTTTGCCTCAGTTATTTAAGCCAACGTAGTCACTTTGTGATATGGTTGTTATGTTATTGTAAACCGCAATGTGTATGAAACAAACGTGATATGATGAAAGTTCAATATAAAATTTTGGCAATATTTTTAACCGATCAAAAATACTCACCTTTGAAATAATGAGTTTTAAAGAGAAAACAGAAGGACTGTCAAAGAAAGTAATTTAGTTGATGTTCTGATGTTTATGTTTTCAAAATCAAAATTAGCTTTTGTTATCATTAATTCTTATAAATGATTTAGTGCCCCGACAGGCGTGCTTTATAGGATCAACGTACGCGTACGGATGAGTGCTTATGTGCGAGTAAGCGTGACTGTCATCTGTAGACCGTCGATTATGTTGGAAACGCTTCATGTGATTACTTCGACATGCGGCAATGACCAAGGATGTAAATACATAAATGCCCATAGAAACAGGAACAACGCCAAATGAGGATCAGTAGTTTAGTTGGGGTACTTTAAAATTTTAAGGATGAAGTTTACTTTCAAAGAAAAATCAACAGAGAACTCTTTATCATGCATTTTAACCTTACTCGTAGGATAACTGGAAATGTGATGATGCTGGCCAGGTAGTAGTTGGAAATGGTAAATAGCAGTAGAAACAAAAATAAAATGTATTTTCAAGTTTAAAGGTAAAATGGTTATTAATAAGGTAATACAAGTGCTCTTACTTGTATGCATGCACCAGGTATAATTGTTATAAAAAATCATCTCGTTTCCGTATTGTGAGGTTTACGTGTAAGGTTAAAATGTATTGTAAAGAGTTTCTGTTATTTCCCGTTTAAAAATAATCTGTAAACACAATGTACTTGAGCACTTCAAATACTGGTATACCTTATTTAGCTTTGTTCATGTTTCTATAACTATTTACGTGTTTACATTCTTGGCACTGGTACTCGTTGCATGATGGTCGTGCATGCGTAAGAAGTCTATTGATTTTGATCCCCTAGATGAATCCCAAGGGTTCCCCCATGGATAGCCCTTTATCATTAGAGCCGTTTCCAAATACTTGAGGACAAATATGTTGGGGACACATAAAATTTTACGGCACTTAGTTGACCCTTGACGGTTCCAGATGGCGAATATGCTCAAAATTTGTTTTAATCATTGCTGGTCAAGGGCATCGAAATATTCAGTTACAATTTAACCATTCACAAACTATGCGACATTCCTTCAACCTCGCTGAAGATGAGCCCCTATGACAGCCCGAATGGGATACTGATTATTAAATTAGGCAAAAACTAAACTGCGGTGTTCATTTATAGTGACAAGGTCAAAATTGTATGTTCTCATGACAGTTTCATGTAAGATGTTATAGAACGATGAAACTTCAATTACCCGATTGCTCTCGTCTATAAAGTTTTGGCGAGAATTCAAAAATTCACCATGTAAATTTAAGGTGATACAAGAATGATGTAAAATTAGCCTTGTAACAGTAAACATGACCTGTTTTATAAAATTGCCAATTAATATTAACTATTCAACTCAAATTCGATTTGTTGTAGCATTTTGAAATTACAAGTGCCGGAAAAATTGCCTAGTGGGTTTCAAAGCAATTTTACTATTTAAATCATTTCATGTTTTTTTCCAAACTTTAAATTAAATACAATTACTAAGGCATTCGTCATAGTAGCGCTACATCATATAATAGCCTGCTACATATACAACAGATATTTATTCTTATGTGACAGTAAATAACTAAGAAGCTTCTGCGCTGGACTAAATGTACAATTGGAACAATAAATTAAGTTTAGAATGGCGCACTAATTGAAAACATGAATATGAATTGTTGATCAACGTTCGGTGAAACAGTTTTGGCCAGTTTAATCCCCTTTCAACAATCCAAAAAATCAATTTCTGGAGGCTCAACATAAACTACACGACTCAGCATTTTATCGGTGCCTGCCATACTGGAAATACAAAATATTAAAAACTTGCTGTAGTGATCAACTAGTAAAATTTTCCTACAGTCAAATAAATAGTATCACAGTCAGACCGACGAGATATCTCAGTTTGTCAAAAGAATTACAAGCATTGTTTTTTACATTTTAAGGAGTATCACGTAAAAATGTTTAGCGACAGAGTTTACACGGTGCTCCGCTTTGCGACACCATTATTAAATGTTGCAGCAGTGTCTCCCTTGCGCTTCAACAGCAGTCGACTACTATTTGAACATATTTCCTCCAACTGTTTAAGAATATACATTTCGTACAGTA
>JAHZNE010001915.1:0-16152 GCA_027744055.1 Callyntrura sp. NNG-2020
CGTTATATGTATCCCAATGCCCCACACCAGTTGTTGATGTGTTTTGTCCGCTTTTGTCCAAGGAAGACGATGGACATTTCCACTTTTGTCCAGTGGATAATTTCCATCATCCAGTGGACAGATCTTCCTTGCTTACAATGTTGTTAGTCGTATTACAATTTGTGCTGTGCTTTACTGTGAGGTGTCCGTCCATCTGTCCGTCTGTCCGCCTGTCCGCCTGTCCGCCTGTCCGCCTGTTCGTCTGTTCGTCTGTCCGTCTGTCCGTGACTGTTGAACTGTGTGTTCAACTGTGTGTTGAACTGGGGGAGACGGAATTGCTGACGACACACTTGTTTTAGACGGAAACCCTGACGACAGATATGCCGACGAGAACCGATATCACGACACCCAAAAAATAAAAAATTTCACATTTTGTCGACCACTGTCCGGACATTTTTAGGACATTTAGAAATTCCTTTACCCCAACATTGCATTGTACCGTATTTGCATGAATCATGAAAATTTTTAATAACAAACATATTTATTCGTATTAACAATAGGTACAATAGTTAAAATGACATTTAGGTCTAGGACAAACTCAGTTTCCTTCAGTTCGATTTTCACCATGAATTGTGATTCTACCTACACAGTTACTAACAACACGCCTACAATAAACTTTTCCACTTAATCTACACTTGTCTTTATACTACAGTTTCCCTTTATGTTTCAACTTGAAGATAGACTGCCAGCTGCCATTGACGGGAATAACCATCGTAGGGGTTAGAGAAATAAAACAAAATACAACCAGGCAATCCCAACTAAAATAAAGAGATGTAGCAAGTAGTTGGAGCAATGCAACATGTTTTATGCAATACAGTGAAATTATTATAGGTTATTGAAAGATGTACATGAAGAACTAGATAGTAACCAGCATGGCTTCAGACACAATAGGTCATATGAGACTGCATTAGCAGTAGTCACACAGAATCTATACAATATATTAGACAAGAAGCGGTTCCTGTCTTTGTAGATTTTTCAAAGGCATTCGATAGTATATCCCACAAAAAACATCTATTAAAGTTGATGACGAAATTTGCATTCATAATTCCGCTATATTTAATGAAGGTTATCATAAGCTATTTCACAAACACGATAAAATCGATATATTGAAACTATTGTTTAGAGTAATTCTGCATGGAACGATTAACACAGACTCAGACACTAAGACTCAAAATTCCTGAAGTAAAAACGACTCTGTACCAACAATCTGTAAAATGGCAAAGTACCACAAACCACAAATACTACAAAACAACCAACTCAGAAATGAGTAAAAATGACCGGAAAATGATTAATGAAGTGTTTTCCAACACGACAGAATTATTGTTAAAAGAAAGAAAAAACATAAAACAAGGGGTAAAAATTACCTATCTTGTAGTCGTCATATGCCTTGGCTGTTGCGGCTGGCAAACGGGTTTTAGTTAATGGTATTTCAAACATCCATGTCATTCATATTGCATAAATACTTTGATAACATGTTGATTGTCAAAAATATTTGCATATGGTTTTCAGCACGACCTTTTGCCATTTGTCATTTCGCTAGCCGCAGCCGCCCAGGCTTATGACGACTACAAGATTGGTAACCTTTACCCCTTCTTTTATTTTATACTTTTTATTTTTTCCATGAATGCCGGTTCGCTTCTTCCTTTTAACATTTGGGGCGCGACCAATTCAGTAGGAAAACCCATCGCAATCCTGGAGGTGACCTAGCAAATACCAGCTGATGAACAAAATGTTAAATTAACTCTTGCATTATGAATGGTGCATTGTCGACGACTATGGGGAGAACGAACACGACATCAGTTTTACCCCAACCCTCCTGGATTACTCCCCCCAGGGTAAACTACACATTTAAGGTATACGTCCATACCACTTGGCATATAGGGGTCTTCGGTCACGGAGAACACGAATATGACGTTAGTTTTACCCCAAACTCCCTGCATCCGTCCCCCGGGGGGAACAATCCACATGTACCTAATATTCTTTATCAAACATAGCACAGGGGGGTTTAAAAAACCGGAGAATACGCATGTAACCTAATAAATAAATAATTTAATAAACACAAATATTTAATACTAAACGAAATTATAATTATCTCTGAATCCAATCTAACTATGGATTGTGATGTTGAACTTATTACAAACGACATCAACGTCGTGTTCGTACTCCCCAAAGTCGTCGACAATGCACCATTCATAATGCAAGAGTTAATTTAACATTTTGTTCATCAGCTGGTTTTTGCTAGGTCACCTCCAGGATAGCGATGGGTTTTCCTACTGAATTGGTCGCGCCCCAAATGTTAAAAGTTAGAAGCGAACCCCCAATACATTAAATATTTCTTAGATACTGCTCTAAAAAACAAGAAACGCAAGCAAAGCATAAAACTTGTCTTCTCGTTATATAGAAAAACTAGCAAACCTGTCCTAAAAATATGTATTTTCTTTTTAAACGAATTTGATATCTTATAGTAAATGTAGCAACTACCGGGTTCTTCAGTGACCATAGCGACAACAAAACAAACAAAACAGTGCGCTATATATGCTCTTATTTGAAGAATTAAAAGTAAAGCAATAAACGTAATATTTAGCTTAAGCAGTAGTCCACCTTCCACCGATGTTTAAAGCCATCTTTTCACGTTTAGGAAAACTCAAATTAAACAAAGTTTATATCAGTGTCCGTGTGGATAATTGCAGCTTACGCTCTTCAAGAGTGCCCATTGCGAGTGGTTTAAAAAATCATTAGAGTATTCTGTGTTATTATTTTCTAAACATAGACTCTTATGTACACCACTTGATTTATATCCAGTTATACGTACGCTTGCAAATTGCGTAAACATTATATTGGGCTGCATGTGCGCATCCCAGTAGCCACACCACATTTATTTCAAATTGAACAAAAATGAAGTACTCAAATACAAATATGATTGAAAATAACGCCCGGTGTGACTGATCGTAGTAAGTTAATCGATGTGAAAAGATCGGACATCTACCATCTGTCCCTCACAGATGGGAGCAGGATAGGCAGCGCAGTTATCCCACTTTACCCCTCTAAATTACATTCTTCAGTGTCTACTGGAAACCCTGGAATTCTTTATAGCCCAGGGGTTCCATCTACACCCCAACTTATATATTTCATGCCAAATGTTGCATCAACTGGTCCGTCCAAAATTGTTTGAGCATGTAGTCACGTGTTCATGTCATTGCCGCACGTGATTTTTTAGCACGGATACCTGGTTGATTTAACGTTAGAGGAACACATATATAAGCATCGTATGCATTGGCATTATACAAAAAGTTATCCAGCTAAATGATACTATAGAACTAACTTGATTATAAATGTATATTTCAAAATAGATAGTTGACTTCACTGCTTCAATAAAACTAAATTGTTGAAGGATTTTTGCGGGTAGTTCAGTAGTGCTCTTTATGAATGTGCCTATGCGGTGCATTTGTTTCGTTCATCAAGGCCATTGTAAGTATAAAATCAATATCAAAGCATCAACTCCTTATTCAATTTGAGTAGTATTGTAACTAATGTATTTATACGTATGGCACGTTTAGGAAAAACCTAAACGTTAAAGGTGATGCTGAATTGTAATAAGCGGCATTCCATGACAAAAAAGTAGAGCACATTTCAGGTAGGCCGCACAAATATCGATCATTTATAATTACCGCAAACATGTTAAATAAAAGAATCAAGACACACATGTCCATCCGATTAGGTGATTTTGTAATATATTCTGTGTCAGGCGGCTTCTATTGGGATAAGAGACTCGGAAAATTTGTAGTAATTAACGGTCTTACAAAATGGATGTGGATGGGCCAGTACTATATGGGATTCATGTTTCTGGTGGGTTTTGCGGCAAGCCTTATACATTTACAGTATCCCTACAACCGAATCCCGGAAGAAATACCAAACCCGAGTTTAGAATTAAACGTTAAAATACAAAATAATTTGCACACCACTGTTGGCCTGGTATTTTGGTTTGCCGTGACAGCGGTTCTTTCAGTAGGTTCCATTTCTATTCAATACGCAAAAGAAATGGCAGAGTCCTTAAACCAAATGTACTCTTTGGATACAAAACTGACGGCCGAGTTTGCTACAGTATTACCGGAGGAAAACTCAGCCACAGAATACATGAAGTTTGTAGAAAAGTTGATAGCAGGTTGTTGCTACATTCCGATATTCTTTCCCATTTTCTTTGGGCCTTCATTGTTTCATCCAGCCCATCCTTTGCACCACCTGCTAGCAAGTATACTTGAAATGGAAGTGAATGCGACCTCTGTGCCTGGTTGGTTAACCTTCGCGCTGCACTTTTGGGGAGTGTTCGGTGCTATCGGTGTTGGTACAACTGCAGTACTGGTCATTGTTGTTAGCATTGTAAATTGCAAATGCTGGATGCAGGTTGCGATGCCACAGCCAAGCTTGGTTCCTCAAACGAAACGTGGAACACTATGCTTTGAAACGGATGGGATTGGCGTCGTCACAGAAAACAACTTGATTCAAATATATCGAAGTCTGCAGCTAGCAACAGGGCTGACAAATTCATGGTTAGCAAAACGACGATTTGCATATCATATACTAGGTACAATGGCAGTATCAGCAATTGGAATATACGGATGCCTTGCTAACATGGATATATTTCTAAAAGAACCGTCTCCATTGGTCCTCACAGTGGCAGGCATATTGTGTCTTGGAACTGTGACGTGTACGTTGATGTTCTATTTTGAATGCTACTTTATTGATGGAATGGACTCCGGCTGGCAACAATACAAAGGCAGAATACTTTCTTGTACCGGTAGAAAAACGGTGATTTATAAAACTGCAAGGTCCTTTCGATCAGTTACATTTCTGACAGCAGAATACTTTTGTAACATAAATCGTAGCACTTTCCTAGAGTGGTGTTGCTTTGTGGTAGATAGAGTTGTAGATTTGTTGCTCCTGTAAGCAAATATACATTAGCTTGTTAGGGTGATAAGGGTATATAACCTTCAACACATGTACTACCCAAGTGTCCAGAAGTATTTGTAGATAGTTTAATTCCATGTATCTAGTTTTATTTACCTTCAACTTTTAGGGACAATGATTTAAAATAAATGTTATTTAATATTAACGTTAATGTGAACGTTATTTGTAAATGTGAACCATTTATACGTATTTATTTAAAAACCAATCAATGCAAATGTATCTTTATTATATCACGTAATATGAAATATGAAGTAATTTATAAATTACCACTTGTAAGGAAAAATTTGTTATGTGCAAATTGTTATTAGCTAATTTGTATCCGATGCTGTACTTCAATTAGTATTTACTGATCATAAGGTATTTAACTTAATGGAAATTAGATTGTTAAATAAACACTTTACACAAACTAAGATACTTCTTATACATAACTTTTGCTATGTAATTTAAATTAAATTGAAGGTTAGAGATCAAATAATTCCGTTTATTCCACTCTCGAATACATAGCAAATTATTAGCGTTTGTTGTTATGGTTTTATTTAAATTCTAATAAGTAAATAAATACGCAACACATCAATGAGTAGATTATTAATTTCATCGTACTGTTAGTTTAATCTATACAGATATATTTCACCACCGACCGAGAATGGTTAGCTACGCAGAGAATTATACGATGACAAGAGGCAATGAGATACACGAAACAAAAGTATAATAGATTAAGGTTGTTGCGTTTCAACGCCTGTTGGGACTAAAATGCGCAACGAAATATTTCGTGTTCGGATCGCTGGATAGTGCGGTCGAAAACTGTGATACCCTATAGTGTGTGCTCCAAACTCAGAAACGGATTTCTGTGAATATGGAGGTGCAGACAGTAATGCAAAATAAACAAAACAGTTGCTTTCTGAAGGTTGCTTTTCACAATATTTTTTATACAAAAAGAACTTTCCAAAACGACAACTATTTCACAAAACATGGGAATCTTTCACGAAAAGAATTGATAACACAAGTAAACTATTACGCCTAACTTTTGGTCAACTGCCGTATACATGTAGTGAACAGTATTGTGTGATCGTTCCTGGGCCCGAGTTCTAACGACTCGTCGCGTTTTGTCTCTAAAGAGAGTAAGAGTGAACTGTCTGCGAGACGGCTTTTCACCCCTATTTATAAGGAAATTATAGACGTCAAGCCACCGAAGTAGCTGGGCTTGGATCGAGCTAGAGCGAAGAACATTTTCCACGCGAGGGAAAAATTCTCTACTAGCAAGAAGTAGAGGCGGAACAGAAATGGGAGCGATCACACATCACGTGTAGGATTGGCTGCCGATACCGACAGCTTTATCACACAGATGTGACGAGAGTCACCTTCAACAGGAAAATAATTTTTGCTACCAAGTCGACGGCGTGTTGGCGCACATACATACAACAAAAACATTACAGGAGTCTTAAAAAACTCCATACAGCTACCAGATACTTATCAGCTTATCATCAAAATTATTTACATAAACATCATGAGATGGGACAAAGGCAATCTGAGCCGAAAACTATAATCAATATCTCGCCCTCACATTAATTTTTGTTCCCTGAGAACATTTGAAAGATATATCATATTGCATTGAGCATATTATACAATGTTTTCTATTTCTGCTTGGTACAGTTATGCCCCCTAACAAAGTTTATAACCTACGCACTACGTATATCAGTAACCGGTGATTAAATATAATTTTTGGCCTTAATGGTTTTATTGGCTTTAGCACACCAGGAGATAAAACTACACCCCAGCACCCCTACAGAGACAATAATACCAATATAATATCATAGTATATAATAATTAAACTTAAGAAATTCAGGTTCTTAAAACTGACAATGTGAATATCGGAGATCTGTAGCAAAGTACTTCGACCAGGATGCTTACATAAACTAGGATCCAGCTGTGAGGTATCCGGTGAATTTCCCGAGTAGGGGACTGTCCGAGTTGGTTGAATTGTTCGATCGGTGGATTGCCCGAGCGACAAATTACTCGATCGGCAAATCTACCAGGAGGCGAATTACACAGGCAGTAAATTCCCCGAGTAATGGATTGCCCATGCGACGAATTTGGGAAATTTCCGTCAACTTTCTCCTGTCATATATAAGTTTTGCCAAGTAGATGGGAGCGGAATAGGTTTGCACAGGCACTTATTATAATACACTGTAGTGTATCTTATTGAAATCGTTGTGAGTGCCTGTTAACCCCGTCCGTCAGCAGGGTTAGTCGTAAACACCCAGGAATAAAAAACAACTGCTTTTAACAATCGACAGAAGTGACCAACACATCGGAGGTGTACGAAGATGGGCACTTTGGGTCAACCCCCGGGAGGTTAAATAAAGAGATAAAAGTGTAAAACACGTCCGAATGAGCTGAAACATTGTAGGCAACTTTTAACATAGGACTACACATGGGAGGTAATGTTCACTTATTACTTCACTTACTTCCAGTATGTCACAGGAGTCAAATGACTAGAAGTTACTTGAATACAGAAACAAAAAATGAATCCCCATTTATTTCAAATTTCGTTTTGAATCTAAAAGCGTGTTACTATAGAATTGTAATAATATGGATCCGTTGTCCTGCAGGTTATAACAAGCGAGTTTTATCGCACGAATTCGAAAGTTCCCACCGATTGTAAATCCATTTGTTCCATGAAACAACGATGTTACCACCGGTACTTGCTATGCCTACAATATTGGTACATCATATTTCTTCACACAAGGCAATAACCTAATGTAATTTATCGGACAGTGTAGTTCTTTTCTGAAACGCGTTTTGAGGTGCCAGGTGTGAAATGTTTATTACATTTCTTGGTAGACATAACGTGTCAACTTTGCATGCTGTCGGAAATAGACAAAACGTGAGGTTTCATAGAGTATTTTTAAAAATAATGTGGCTTGAATTATCGTCTTGCTACAAAAACATTTTGACACTCAGACCAATTCACAATGTACAAACATGAAAGAGTTGAATAATTCTGGGCAAATAAACTTTCTGGCAACAAAATGGAAGAAACGAAAAATGATCGCAAATTTCATTATTTACTTATTGTGGAACACTTATATACCCCGCAGTTTTGAACTCCTTAATTTGGAAATACTTTTATAATGGAATGAACGGAATTATGTTCTCTCTTTGCCAATTTTATTTGTGATGAATGTTGTGAATGAAACGAAAACATAATTGTTTGGTACCTTAATGACGCAAAGCAAGAAGCTGGGAAATATTATTCAAACTGCATTTTCTATAAATCGATAACTTGCACCTTCTTTGCGTCAGTCGACTCCTGTGAGCATATTCAGGGATGCTCATGTTTATGCAAATAAACAAAAATATTGGAAAATAACACCTTGAAATGGTGTTCCAGATCTACCAACGCGAATTAATACGTTTAATTAAACCGTTGTTCCTAAACAATGAAATATAGTAAATGGTACTGTTCAATGATGTCGTTTTAAATTAATCAGTAAGCTTTCATATAAATTCCATAGCATTCAAAATAAATAGTGCTGCTTTTAAATTCCCAATTATAGTAGTATAAAAAGGTAGATATGCATTTTCTAAATATGCAAATTACAGGAATTCATATTTACAATCATCCAACAAAGGCATAGTCATGTGGGAAATAGACAGGCATTTAGCTGGCGGCGGGTTACTAGTGCATTTTAAATGCTTATTTGCTTAATAGAAAACACAAAATAAAAACTTTAAATATCCACCTCAGTTTTTAACCAAAATGGACAAGTTGGGCATATCGAAAGAAAGCATGCAAAATGGACAATAATATACAATGCATATAAAATATATGTACCGCAGTGCCCCATAACCAGTTTTTCCCAGTTTTGTCCAGTGAACCAATTTCATCAATAAGCGAACTGTCATCCCTTGATGTAATTTAAAAGATATATATTCTGTAAAGACAGACGACGCCATTTACTTCAAAAATTAAAGTTTTTCAGGAAGACCAGATCAGTACAGCAGCTATTGAATGTAGAAGCAAAGCAAATAAATTATTCCTTTCTTTATCAAAACTTTTCCTTGAAGAATATAATAAAATTAAAGATATAAACTTCATATTTATGATGCATTGTTTTAAAATAGGAAGTTTATTTTTAGGAACCAAATTTTTTTCGTTTGTTCGGTAAAGCTTATTTAAAAAAAATTGTATCTTGTGTTGATGTCCCTCAAGTCCACTAGCTTTCCCGTGACCATTGAAACTTGAATTTAGTTTATAAAATATATGCAAAATCAATGGAAGAAAGTGGTTACTGCTGAGGAAGCGTTTTCCGTAGATACAACATATTTTTCTTTGTTTTTAGATTAATATACCCGTTCATACAACAAGAAATCTTGTGCCAGCATATTCGCTATTTATTTTTACAAAACTGAACAAGTTGCTGACAACTCTATATTGTAAAGTTGTAATTAAATTGGTGTTGTTGGTGATAGTGTAGTGCTGAAAAGCGTATTACGTATACTAATGCTGTGCTTATTGGCAAGTCAAATAACTCAAGATGTAAAATAAAGCAATGTTAACTGGTTCAGTGGCACAGGCCGACTGACAATTTATTCAAGGGTAATCGCTGGTTTTGATTATCCAAGACAGATTTCGGCAGCTCTCTCATGAAAGCTGGACAATTACGTAACGTTAACGTACATACAAACATTACAATGCGACACCTCCATCATAAGCTTTTTGAACGACCTCGTTCAACATCAAAGACAAATTCATAGTATTTTTTTTAAACGAAGCCATCACTATCTGTTTGGACGTCAAGTGGAAGCATAACAAACGTTAAAGTTACAAACGTTTTCCAAGGACTCTGCTGGCAACATACGGGTGTGCAGTAACAAAACGGGACGGGATTTGATTCCGACCATAAATGAACGACATCACCTATGTCTGATTTTGCAGTAATTTTAAGTTATTTGTTATCTGTTGTTTTTTCAATTTTTGTGATTAAATTATAATTGTAAACATGTAGTCTGTGTCTAATGCTTCGGATCAAATTACTACAATTGAGTAAATGTTTAAAAAAGCAAACGTTTTTTAATGTAATTTTTGTAATAGAGCGTGGTTGTTCTAAGATTTTGTGATGGAGGTGTCAGGTTGTGAGATTTATTGCATTTTTAGTAAACGTTTAGCATTTATCATTCTGTACGTCGTAGTATTACATAATGCAGCAACGTTTGTCCAGTATTTAAGTCTATAAAAGTAATTTATTGAATTACAAATTATGTGTATGCCTGAATTATCCGGAGTAAGTGTTGTTTATCCTAATTCCAATTGCGTACAACACGTTTACAACATAATTTCTAGCACACCCTTTCGTGTACAGTAATAATAGGGTTCCATACAACTTGTACACAGCATGTCCACGGATTGCGTGTACATGGCTTACAGTCGTGCACGCGTATACAGTGCCAGCAGTAGTTTCTGGTCGTCCAAAGCATTAACGAAAGTATTTTGCATTTCAGGTATATATTTCAAGAAATGCTTATGAATAGGTTAAAAATGTTAATACTACTTGTGGTTATATGAAGTTGTTTTATGTAAAAGTGTTTCTATTTAAATGGAATTAACAATATAAACGCGAAATATATAGTTACATTTTCCAACAGCAAACAATATTTTTATTGGGAATATAGTGCTTATTTCTGCTTACAGAATGTCCCACTTTTCCATTAAAACACCTTTCCTTATATCCATGCATATAAAACAAAAAATTAAATTCATGTTCTGTATAGTCGTTTGTTAGTTATCTCATATACTGCTAAATCCAGTTTCCATTTTCACAAGCACGTACATCAACGTATAATATAAGGTAAACGTGTAAACGCTTTATATTTGTAGGAAACTTTGTGTAATACATCTATTGTTACAAGAAATTATTATAAATATATATAAGTCAACTTGTCAAAAAAGTTGGCTCACAATTATGTTATAGATGGACATTTTAATTGCAAAATTTAAAACAAATATGTACATTAAAAGTTCTAAATTAAGTGCATCTGTCTTAACCTGTGTCAAAGAAAATGGAATGATCTCTTTATATCAAGCCAAAATGTTTGGTATTGCAGATTCTTTGGCGGTCAGTGAATTATCGGATTATTTAAACCTGTATCTATGGATACGGGTAAATGTTTGATAAGTGAAGTACATACAGGAAAAGTATATATTCACGCGTGCTTTTACTTCAGTATAATATTCCTGATGCATCGCTCTTGTAATAACAAGTATAATTTGAAACAAGCGCGGTGCACTGAATTGCAGAGTTTATTCATGTTTCTTATTAATTAAGAGTATTAATTATTGCTAATAAAAACCTTTCACAGCATTGTATTAGAAATGACAAAATGTTTTAAAAACATCTTTAGGCATAACAAAACACACGGAATTGAGCTTTTAATCAATGGAATCCAGTACTTATAAACAGTTAGCCTGAAATCGATTGAATATTGCTCCGTAAGCTTAGCTATACCAATTAATCCTAGCTTAGTTAACGCAAGATCAATAATTTCATATCCAATATTAGATTGGAGTATTTTATGTATATTCACGCATTAATTTAAAATTTAGCATTAGTGATTCTATTAGTTGTTTGCTATATAGTATGTAAAGAAGTACAATAATTGTTTTGAACCCTTTTACAACTTAGACCAATAATTATAACTGTTGTAGCATTAAACATTAAAACAAAATATTTGTTTTGTTAATAAGTTTTGTGTTAGTACTTTTCTTCCGTGTGTGTTATTTAAATTACAATTTATAATATGTATGAGTAAACATTTCTTATTACGTTGAAATTCTCAATATTTTGGTAGAAAAGTATGTTTTCGACCGTTTTCAGCACTTGCATTCTACACTCAAATGTGTATTTTCTTTTTAAACGAATTTGATATCTTATAATAAATGTAGCAACTATACATACCAGGTTCATCAGTGACCATAGCGACAACAAAACAAACAAAGAAGTGACTCTAAAACTAAACAATTTACAGTTGTCGACGTTGAATACAGTAAAAAGGAAGGAATAAACTGCGAAGGGGACGCAACGGCACGTAAACCATCACTCCATTCAATTAAGGATTTACAATGATACAATTAAAACTTCCTCTATTTTTAATGCTTGTCGGAGTTTAATCGAAATGCGTAGTTCCTGGTGTTTAGTTTTGCTGTTGATACGGGATATAAAACATCTAAACATTTTTTCCTTGTGTCTATTTGGTAACCCGACAAATCCAGCAATTCCTTACATCTAACCATGGCTTCAATATTACAGTGGAAAGCTATTGAACTTAGAAGGAATTTTATTAAATATATATTTCCAATCCAATTTCCCCTTTCCTTTAACCACTCCACCAGAACAATCAAAATCGAAAATAATTTACGAAAGTTGATCCCATTTTGTATGACAACTGTAGCAGCATTTATATATTTTATCCTTTTGATTAATGCCCTCATCAGTGCAATACTTACTAAAACTCAGAAAATTCCCCTAAATGTCAGCATGAAGCACATGATGGCAGTATGTTTGTTTCCTGTCATATTGGGGATATACATGTGCACCTGGGCTTGCTCGAAGGTGATATGTTTGCAGTATATGAACACCTTATTAAACTTTCATGGGCAGAATGTGAATGCCCGCAACAATATTCAGTTGCAATCATCTACACTCAGTCTATTTCTGCAAGGTAACGACTGTAAAACTTTCGACTAATTTGTAGTCTAATAAATTTTCTAAAATGTTACACTACTGCTATTTTAGAAATGCGTAGTTCAGCTCAGAGGGGAACACACGACCGACTTGGTGTAATCATCTTACTATTTACCTGCTGGATTAATCTTAGCACGTTGACGTATCCCACCATGTTTGTTCTGAAGGAAATGGATCCCCTTTACTTCCTGGCACAGCTAAAATTCCCAACTGTATTGAGCGATCCGTTGGAAAAATATGTCTTTCTTATATTTAGGTTGTTATTGACACTCTGTGTCTATTCCTATTTTTATGAAATGTTGTATTTCGTTGGAGTTTCAATCCTTTTTTTAATTTCACTGTACATTAATTCTATTAATTATATTGCCACCAGACCACTGCATGCGTCAACACTTTTGCAATACAATCAGCTGCAATGCATAAACCAAATAGGGTTGCAACACTATAAATGGATTCTTGGTGCAATTAACACACTAGTAACAATAGCGCTGATTATATCGAACTGGTTGTGCGTATCATGTTGGAATACAGTACCAAATATGGTTTACACTATGACGTTAATAGGGTCAGCATCAGCTTATATAATAGCATATCATGAAATTCGTCTTTGTATTGAGAGCTACGAGCTGAGTGTAAATGTCCTTAGGAATTGGAAAAGTATACTATCAACTTTTGAAATCGGAAAACGTTACTGGAAACGGAAGTTGTATTCGCAACGCCCTATAGCGCTGTACTACTGTGTGACTATATTTGAAAAGGAGACAATGAAAAACATTTACTGTTTCATTGTCGACTGTACAGTCAACCTGTTGGTTCTGCTAAGATAATTTTTAGTACGCTATATATGCATTACAATTTGCAAAATTTATGAGTCAACTCATTTTGTCTTATATTTCAATCCTGGCAAAGATTACTGTGTAATTTACACTTTCACAATACATTTTATATTTAACGTTGTTTCACTAAATAATTCCGTTTACAATATCAATATGTCTATTACTCACTTAGTGAAGCATATTCCTGTAACTTCTACACCGTATTCCATAGAAGCATAATTAATAGCTTCTTGCGCTTTAGAGTGCAAACACGGTTGGATATTTCCCAAAATGTCTACGAAGGAAACTTTAGGGGTAAGTTTTCGTAATGCTAAGTAAATAAAAAGTACACTTTCATCATAATAGATAATAAACGTAATTCCTACAATAATAAAATGAATGAAATAAATGTATAGATAACTCTCAGTAAATGAAAGAAGACACTTTTTTTTATGTATTTTTGTGGGTGCCAGTGCTTGGAAACTGCCAATATTTTTATTGCTTAATTAAAGTTGCAACTTCCACCATTCCGCGTAGCCCCGACTTTACCACAGGGGGACGATACACACAACTAAAGCTCTACACATACTGTTATATTAGCAGTCTCATACAAACTGATTTCTTGTGCATATACTTACGTACAGACTACAAGAACATACGCAGATTTACTACTGTGATACCTGGGAGGTTGTAACAGTGCCTCTTAATTGTGAAGTTAGAACACATTATAGAGCCTTGGGTATATTACTCCTCCTTTCCATCACCAATTGCAATTTCGGTTTTAATGGTTGGGGCATCAGTAAACTGTTGTTGGAAAACCTCTAATTGTACGATTAATCCTAGCGTCTTATTGAAAGTGTTTCATTATTATAATACACGTTTTAAGGTCTCATAAGGAATTTTCTGATATATTTGTTTGCCCGTTTTTTATCATTTTTAACGCATAAATAGGATCACATAAAGAATGTACCTCTGTTGCCATATTTCTTGGCAATAACAATTGCGGAGAAAACAGTATTTTCTCTAGACCTGCCATTAAAAATATTGCATTTCATTTAATGAAGAGCTAAGATGCGAAAATACATTTCCATAATTGTCTGACTCCCTGCCATAAAACAAACTACCATCTTATATCGTATGTGATGTCCCTTGGCCCTTCATTGTACTCAACATGAAGTACAGAAATGTTGGAGCTTTCTAACGCAACTACACAAATTGTTCCATGATTTCGTTGGAAACAGTTACAAGTAACGCACTTCCATAACATGGGGAAATGTTCTAACTAATGTTGTGACCAATGAGCATATCTAAATTGATAACTACACCAATAATTTGTGACAGCACGAAGTAAATGATTATATATTGTATGCAAGCCATAAAAACAGTATAAATATACCCCAAAATTTTAGAGAACAACAATTTAAAACGTAGTTACTACGACAAATTAGTATGAATAAAATTGACAAATATCATTTCTTCTTACGTCATTGCGGACCAGGCTATTTTTAAAAGTTAGAGCTGGATATTTCATTTATCATTTGTCTGTACTATATAAACAACGGGCGGTCAGCACATAGATTCAAGACGAAGCTTTCTATTTAAAAACACTTTTCGGGCGCTTACGCACACAACTAAAAGGCTTATCTCTAAAAACTGACAAGTTTAAAAGGCTTAAATTGGAGCGGCATATTCTCTGGCGGGTACATCTATACAACGGAAAACATTGTCATGTAATATGTGCCATCATCACCATTCGTCAAAATATTTATAATATTTATCGGTGCCGCGGAGTAATTGTGAACGCAGTTCAGTACCTATTCAACAACGGCTCATTGTATAGAAGATATTTGTTAGCAACAGAGAGAACGCTAGACAAAATCGCATGCCATAATTTTTCAAATACAGGCTGATGTAAGCACAGTTAAAATGCAACTACCTTAAAAGCTCGGCTATGGTAATTTTGGCTGCATGAATAATTTAAACATATATGTCGGACACGACATGTAACTTTAATCCAGTAAAGCTACATACCATTTGATTGATGAAGATTTACAATATAAGTCAACGCTTAATTCCATTACGGAAATGATATGTAAGGTACAAATTAAAAATTCTCTTAACTTTCTACAGCACAAAAACAGGAAAATTGGAAATTCATCATTTTTCTGTGCCTTTTAACACACAACGAGCAATGACAAAATGTCGAATAATACGACTTGGAAGGTACATCTATATCAATAATACTCAATTTGAGGGTGTGCGTGTGCACAAGTAGTCGGCATGAACTTTGTCGTTTACCTTTTTTGAGAGTTGGTACAGTTGCAGTTGAATCATGCATATCTAGTATGCTTGCACTTCACCTCCTTGTTCATTTGGCGGATCTCTAATTGACAAAATGTCCATTTTGTGATTCTTTGTGTCACGATATTGATTTTCTTCAGGGAATCTGATCTTAGACTGTCCATCTGTACTAAGTATGTCGTCAGAAATTCCGAATACCGACATCTAACTCTTTAAACGTTGCAATTTTTAATCCAAGGAATAATTGTCCACTGGATGAAGGAAATTGTCCACTGGAAGATGGAAATTGT
>JAHZNE010001916.1:0-15656 GCA_027744055.1 Callyntrura sp. NNG-2020
GCCATCATCATTTTTGGGCTTTGGAGGACCAGTCGAGACATTTCCCCAGCCATCATCATTTTTGGGTTTTGGAGGACCCGTCGAGACATTTCCCCAGCCATCATCATTTTTGGGTTTTGGAGGACCAGTCGAGACATTTCCCCAGCCATCATCATTTTTGGGCTTTGATGTATTCGCTGACACACTTGGAGTGGCTGCCCAGTTGTCGTCCCAACCTCCTGATCCAACCGGCTTGGCTGGTGGTTTAGAACGAGCTTTCGTACCCCATTCACCAACGGAAGAATCAGGTACAGTGGAACCTGTATTTTTCTTTCTCATCGGTGGTGTTGGTTTACGAGCTCCCCAACCGCTATCTGGTGCTACCGTAGACGATATTGGCGACCGATACACCGTCCAGTCATTACCTCCTGTTTCAGTTCCTCCTCCTGTCTTTTTCTTGAAGCGCGGAAGTGCTGGTTTCTCCCATTTATCAGTAGTTTCAGGGTTAACGGACAAGTCCGCTGATGTAGGCTGCTTGATGTCATCTGAAAACAACAATAAATAAATATTGAAAAATCCAATACTTTTTAATTGAGCCTATGCTAATTTTCAAAATTTGAAATTCTTCAAAAAGTGACAGATAATAAAACATCAAAATAGTGTTAATTATGACATATGGAAACTTGGTAAGAAAAAAATAGGAAAAAGTACTATCAAACGATACATAGGCATACGACTTACAAGTGTAAATGAACTTTACCTTTCTTATCAGTAGCCAAATTTTTCCCCCTTAATCTAGGGTCGGAGAGCCTGTACGAAGGGGCTCCGGGAAGAACCTCGAATGCTGGCGAGGGAATTTCCTCATTATCCAATAATTTGGTCGTGTCCTTACTCTCGGCTTTTGCTTTACATCCTGTACTCCGTGCACTGGGATCTAAAGAACCGTTGCCGTCGCCTACAGCATTGGCATCTTCAGCTGAGTTACTGCCCCAACCATCTTTAGGCTTTGGTGCATCCGTCGTGACACTTGAAGCGCTTCCCCAGTCGTCTTCCAATCCTCCTGAAGCAAGAGGTGCATCAACTACTGAATGTTTTTCTTAAAGTCAAATGACCAAACCAAACGAATAAATATTTCAGTTAGCATCAACAAGATGCCGCTCAAGACCAATGCAAGCACCATCAAGTGATGTACCTCTGACTGAAAGTCTACAAATATACCGTACCTTTGTTACTAGAATCAGTAGTCCGATTCTTCCCCCTTAATCTGGGATCTAACAATTTTTCCACTGGCGCTCCACTAATCATCTCTTCCTTCGGCGGGGGTAATTCTCCAATTTCCAATAGCCTAACCTTTTTCGTGTCCTTCCCCTTCCCACTCTCCACTTTTGTCTTACTTCGCGTCTTCCTTGCAAAAGGATCTAGCGGATCCATTGTGGTTTTCTCTCGTTCGTACTAACAATACTAACAACCGCTGCGCTCTCTGCGCATATATATCCGATATATTATTAACTATTTTTGGTTTCCCCCATTTATTTAATAAACGCAGTGTTAACCGATTTCCATTTCGTTTCCCCCCAGATATTTTAACAAAATTCAATCCGTTAAGTCAAAATCTCCAGCTTCAACAAATAATGCCAATTCCATTCCAATAAACGCTGTGTCTATAGCCCAAGCCAATCCAACGGCCAACGAACAATAGACAATTTCGCTCGCGTCCCTTATTCGTTAAGCAGCTTCACTACACTACACCAGCAGCATCCAACGCAACGCTGCTGGTTGTTCGCATTCTTCAAAGCCAAATACACTCAACTTCAGGGCAGTCGCAGCAACAGTAAAAGTCGACATTTCTGTAAAGTATACACCATTGAGCTGCGCACACGGCTCGATCCGATTATTTGTTACTTTCAGTCAGCTTCAACGCGAGATTATGAAATTCAAATTGCCGACGAGATTGCCGAACTGATATAATTGAAAGGCAAATTATGAAAGAAACAGAATGCCTGAAAGAACGACAAAATGTAAATCTGTCAGTGTCCTCTGTTTGTTGAAACCCCCAAATGTAGTGTCTGTCTGGAAAAGGTTGGTAATGGAAAGATACGGATACTCGTCGTACGATGATGCTTGGGCAAAAACTTGATACATAAATGGCATTAAATGGTAAACTTCTGAATTTCGTAACGTCGATGAATATTTCTCAATCGAAATCAATATATCATCGCGTACTACTGGTAGTATTTTCGTACTACATTACATTTACACACACGCACACGTACGACTTACACGAGTAGCAGTGGCAGTCAATCCCCCTAACCCCCAGTCACCATCCCATGATTGACAAACAGATTAGTTGAGTGAGATTAGTTCGTTACTACTTACAACTTACAACTAGAAAGTAATATTTTGCTTTTCTGTAGGTAAAATGCAAGTTCTTCTAAAGAGTAATATGTGTATGTAGTAAAAATGAAGTTCTGTTCGATTCGAGATTTCGGAAGACTTTGGATATTTTACATGTCTTTAAAAGGTGGCAAAGTAATGCACGCTTTTTTCATACATTGTGGCAAGATTATGAAACTTGACGAAATCTTGGGGTATTTTGAATAATATTTGGTGTGGAGAAAATGTAAGGTAGTCTAAAGTAAAACATGTTTGTAATTCTTTTCCTTCATTGAAACAAAATTAAGGCATCATTACTGGAAATGTATGTACGTTTTTTAAATGAATGTACACAGAATTGTGATACTTGACTGTGTGGAAGATGAGTTTTTCCACGTCGTATTTTTATGCGTACAAATAGCTTTTTCTTGCAGATTTATGTGTGTACTAACAATTTTTACACAAAATATGCATGTATTTTTGTACAGGTTTATTTTAAATACATATTTCGATATTATTTGAGAAAAGTTGGAAGTTTTTGTTCCATCGCTGGCTGATATAGATGACATCACATTTTGCATTGTTCCCCATCCCCCCAAATGGGATGTGTTATTAAGGTAACTGTCATTAGCCAAAATAAACGCGCATGTTCACCTTAGGCTAACGCTTCTGAAAAGACGGGGTAACTCGCAATCAGCTTGCTGCTATCTCCACTCCCAAACAGATTTTTTCCGTCGTCCCAATTATAGCACGTGCTGGTAAAGTCCGAGCTTCCTACCGTGTTCCCGTAAAAGTTATTTGCACACCCGGACACATCCAACCTTCCGTTGATGACATTGCTGCTAAATTCATTCCTGGCTCCAGCAATGGAAACGTCACTGTTGGCAATATTCTTCACGATCCCGAATTCCGTCCCGTGGATGCTCAACAGTCCGTTAAAAACGTTTCCTTCCAAACGACCGCAGCAGGATCTCGGGGTAGCGGTCACGGTGCTTACTAGACAAGTAATGGAATTTTTTAGTAAGACATTTTCTGCTCCCGCAATAACAATCCCGTGGTTGGCACCGTTGAACACGCAGTTCTTCACGACATTTCCATTACCGCGGAGCACTAAACCTTCTTCTTCTATATCGTGGAAAGACAGAGACTTCAGTGTGTTGTTATTCCCGAACACAACTACCCCATCTTGAGAACTCTCAAAGGCAATATGTTGAATTTTCCAAAAATTTCCCCGAACGACTAACGCTTTATTGTCACTAGAAATTTTTGTCCCTTTTCCCCCAACCAAATTTATTGGTGCGTTGGGTAACCCACTGCGCAGTAACTCTACGTTTTGCAAGTAATAAACGGTATCATGACTTAAATGAATTGTATCCCCAGGTCGAACAGAGCTTAGAGCGTGGAACATATCCCGTTCAGTGCGGATATAAAAGTCGAACGCAGACACTGTGGACGACAGGGTCAACAGTGTGACGACAAGAAAGGTTTTCCTCAGAAAATCCATATTTTTTACAAGGTTTGTGTGTGCTGTTGCTTCTTGCTTTCGTTTCAACCAAGCACTACCAGCTTCCTGAATAAAATTCCTTAAAAACAACGGGCAATGTCGCGTTTGTCTTGTCGATCTGGAAAATGTCCAAATTGGTTACATATTTGACCTTCTATGCTCCAATTGGGAAGTCCCATAAAAAAAATACCCGTGTGGACAAAAGAGATAACCTTTCTTTTTATTTTTAGAGAGAGGGCACATTTTCCTTATTTTTCTTTTAAGTAGCAAATTTAGGTAAACCCGTAAACCCATTTTTTTGTTTTGAGACCGTGATAAAATGTGAAAATGGAATTTTAATGACGGAATGCCATGTTTTAGTCAGTGTTTATGAAAGAACTCAGATACCAAAACGGGCCCCACGCGCCTGCCACGAGCGTTGCCGACGTGACAGACAGCGACAGGTACCTCTACTTTCCCCATCACGTATGGTATGCCGAGCACGGGGAACAAATGGACTAGGGAACAGGTAAAAGAGAATAGAGTTCCCCCTAATACCCAATGAAACACACCGGTTGTGATTGTTTTGCGAACCTTGAACTTGAAAGCTAAAAACCCTCTGATCGCCTTTTCTTCACAATAATGATCAGGAAAAAGCAGCCATCATCACCAGTGGAAATGGGCGAACACATATTTGACCACAAGATAATGAAAGAAAAAACATTCCAAAAGACAGCTTGGTTTTATACCCAAACAACTGATATCTGATTGTATAAGCTTTATTATGTCTTATTTTTCTCTTTTTTTCTTAAAACTTTAAATATAACAACAAAACCGTAATATATAGTCATCCTCATTTTACGCATCTTACGAACTGTAGTAGTAGTATTGTTTTGTTGGATTTTTACCTGCATATACGTAGGGAGTGTACATTTTATTATATGGTACAGGGTAAAGAACTGTGTACTTTTTTATCATCATCATTTTTTATTACTGGTTGTGTATCTGAGAACCTCACTTTCTTTTTGTTTTTCTGAATACAATAATGGTTTTCCTTTGTGTTTTTTTTTTCTTCTTAAATATTTTAAAGTAGCAAGTATATTGTTGTAGTAGTAGTTTTAATGCTTTGCTACACTGTCACCATTAACATCTACAAAATACGCTGTAATCTACCGTCAGTAATAATAAAAAGAGCCAGCTAATGGCTAATAGCTCCTCTTAGTAACTTCAATAATTTTGTATTTTAGTGCTGCTTAACGCTTATTCGCCAATAAACATCATAATGTCAATGATTAACTAGTCAATTAGTGAACCAATTAGAAATTATCTTTCCATGTGACCATTTTGATGTGGACAGGTAGGTATATTGATCTTCTAAAAACATTCCACTGCCACATTTTATGCTACAATTTTAGATAAATAATTACAAATTACAAGAGATACAGTATACATAACAAAACCATGAACTCATCATAATAAAATAAATGTCGGAGAATCATCTTTTGCAGTTTTATAATCCATTAAAAAATGTCAAGCTGTCGTCCTTCGTCTATATTGGGTTCTTTTTTTTTCTTTTTCACACTTTATGGCAATAATATGTAATGCAAGAATAACGGTAAAGTAAAGAGCAAATTGTTTTTCATTGACGAATAGGTAGGAATTTCTGTAGATATATGCAGTGTGTCAAACAGTTTTTTTTTCATTTCTTTTACATTCCCATTTCAGTGTACTCTATATAAGACATCATTTTCGTTGGAACAGTAGCGACAACAATACAAAACGTTAATAATAATCATAATAATGTCAAATGTCAGCGTTAGTGGTTAAATATAGTAATTTTCAATAGCAAATTTGTATCGATTTATTATTTAGCAACGTTCACATTACGACGATACCTACTATTAAAGTACTAATAATTGTTATACTCTTTTTTTCTTAATCGATTAGTGAGTCATCAACATATTATTATTATCGTCATCATCATATGCCATCCATCTACATCATCATCCTAATACAATAATTGTTTCGCATTGTTAACAACTTAAAGGCGCCTACTAACATTCTCGTTAATAGAGATAATTATTGTAATTAAGTACGTGTATATAGTAATCGTATGTTCATGTTGCATGTGTGTGTATGTGCTTTGCTGGCTGGAACCACTACTACTTCATTAATACAATAAACTAATATCAACATTTTTTTTAAATAATGGTATCTCAGAACAATGTACAATACAATATTTTAAACCAGGTGTGTACTTTGATTATTACAGTGTTGACAATTTACCGTTTTATTATGTTAGATAGTAGGAATCTGATTCATAGGCAATTTATACTTTTTTTAAACATTTCAACGGAAGGAAGCAATACTGTTGACTGTTATATTTTTCTTTCTTATTACCTACATGTGTTAATCTATCGCTGTAGTAGGAGTAGTAGTAGGAGTAGTAGTAGTAAGTAACTGTGAAGATGTGTTGTTGTACTGAACAATGTCTGTCTGTCAATGATTAACCGTTTTTGTTTTTTAATATTCCTGAGAAGACATGTACCGATTCGTGGCAGTTAGTATCGACTTGCTCACATCACGGTAGACCAAACTGGGCGACCAATTCAATCTCGGCGTCTGATAGACACTGCGTGTATTTTATTTATCAAATCAATAAATTACTTCATCTTTTAAAAATCACTTCTCTGTTATGATCGTATTATAATGCACAATAATAATATAGATCTATAATGTATAGTAAAGCAAAAGGTAGACTATTGAACCTCCTGTTGTAGGCTCAATTATTAACTTCCCCGATTTAAAATTTTTTTTATCAACAATGAGACACGCATCATACTCGCTTTTAAAAATTATTAAAATTTACTTATGGACATTTTTAAAAACCATTTTTAGCAAATAATCAACATTCACCATAATCATCTTTGTTTCTTCTTTAATAGAGTTTCATCAACTATAATACAATATGTTTTAACTGTAATAATAATATCTTTTTTTTATATTTTTCTCCTTTGATTAAATGCCTGTTTCTTTTGTTTTTCTTTCTTCAAACAATGAACGTCACAAGAGATTTTTTGTATTTTTGAGAGGAACATGGTTTTGTCACAAAAGTTTCCTATAAATATGCCACCTTACCATCACCGCCGGCATCGTCATCTTAATAGTATTCTTTAAACGTTAAATGGTAGTAATAATAAGTAGTTAGCTATGTTGTAAGTGTAGCATTTCTTATTAAACATTTTATTTTTTAAATATATATAGCCTCTTGATCACTGTATGCCGCGAACGCATTTAAGTTTCGTCTTAGGGTAAAAATTAGGGTAATATGGAACGATAATGTGGATGATATTGTATATGACACTGTCATTAATTATAATTATTTAATAGGATAATTTACAGTACTTTTAAAAGGGGTCGGTTTTAACTTAATGGAAGTATTTATATGCCATGTACATTTATGTATGGTTATATTGACGCTATATCGGCTATATTTGATTATTAGCTTTTTTTAAACTTTGTTCATACAATGAATGATAAAGGGATTATAAGACTACGCATCATTTCATTATTTTTTTTGTTCGTTCAAATCTACATGCATGTTTTGTTTCTTATCTGTTCCATGATTACACTTATGTTATCTACAACATAGTAATTTGTAGGTATATTTTAACAATTTAAAACTAGTCCCTGCCAAAAATGGAAAAGTGTACAACGGTTTCCACAAATACCTATATATGTTCTGATTTTTTTTCTCGCTTATATTCCCTCCAATAACCTGGAAGGTATTTAGGAATTATATAAATTATAAATTTTTATGTTTTTTCTCGTCTAAATCCTATTTCGGGTTATGTTATGTACCAAAATGTAGAAATGAAAATGACAATATGAGACCTTATGTACGCGTTTACATATCATGTAGTAACAATAACACTATACAAAAGTTGAGTGATATCTTATCATTTTAACGTAATAACGTAATAGTAGTCAGTAGTAGTACGTTGATAGTTGTAAAAGCAAATTAAGTACATATGACGTTCGCCGTAAGGATGATGTATGTGAATTTCTCTACCTGTTTTCGGCGAGCTGAGCGATAATTGATTTAGATAAAAACGAGTATTTAAAAAGGAGAATCATGCATGTCCTGTGATGTGATGGATGATACCTAAAGTGCACAAATTTATAGTAATTCATAATGACCATTTCTATTTAGGTCATTCCTAAACGATATTCAAGATAAAGAAAAACTTCGTTACTTCCTGTATTCACCAATGTTTTATCTAAATAAAAATGTCTGTTTGTGCCTAATAATTAGGTAATTACGTTACATTTTTAGATATTTGCATAATTATTTTTGTTTGCCTATGTACCTGGACAAGCTGTTTACGTTACTAACAACGCTGTGCTCGGTTTGTTGTCCAACCACAAGAAAACAAAAAGAAATTAACGGCAAATAGACAAGAAGGTGTGCATTGTGTGTTCTAATATGAAACAAAGAGAGAAATGAGAAGGAATAAAATGAAATAAAAAAAAGTAAAACCTACAACAAAATGACTTTTCTTTTTAAGTGTCTGTAGTAATGAGGTTTTAATGAAGATTTTTAAAGAATAATAATAACATTAAAGATACATGATGGATGACAAACATGTTCATAAAAGGTGCTACAAAGACATCGTCAAACCCTCTACTACGTACGACGATGCTGGACATTATGACATTACCACATTAAGTAAGTAATGCTGTTTGTTATAATAATTAGATATAATCAGATCTCGTCTTTTCTCTTGGCTACAATGTTTTTGGACTACGTTACATTAACAAGGTTTACACAAATAATTAAAGCTGTGCACAAATAAATTATAAATATAATATGATATATGTCATAATATTGAAAATTATGTACTGCGAAAAGCACATACATAGAAATCAATAGTAGTAACATCAACAATTTAATAAATTTGCTACTATGTGCTTATACGTGTGTAAATTAAACTACCTTCACGTACTACTACGAGTGTGTATCTGTGTGTGTGTGAGAGAAATGGTAAGTGAAACCATTTTGCTTGATTAGGTATATTCTGTTCTATTGTATGTATAATTACACGTACATTATTATACTTGCTTAATAGTCAGTCTAAAATTAACCCCAAAAAACCCGTTTCATTCTAGATACTTTTAAAACATTTTTTAAAATAAATAATAACAACAATATATTATGTTTGATCACAGCAGGAGCCTTAAAAAATAATGCAACAAGTGTATATGATGATGTTGTATGTATAATATTTTCCACTTTTTTTAAACAATCATCAAATCTGCAGTCTGCATCATTTTTTATGTACCTGGATACACCTGCGTGCGCGGCGATTCTCTACATCGCACAATGTGTGTAGAAATACAATGTATTAATAGTTACGTCTATAGTGTATTGTTGTAAAAAGGGCAGCACACAAAGTTTTCAAGTTGAACAGTAATAATAATAATCATAACATAATAATCATAATGTAATATTTCAATATTAATCAGTCAATATAGAAAACAAAGCTGAATTACATAATAATAGTTTATGTATTTGGTATATAAGTTTAAATCTAAATTAAATCATTACTCAACAATTACTACGTTGTCGACTACTTTTTATAAATGTTTCATAATAAAAACTGTAAAATCAGAAGACATCATCATCATCATCATCGAGCAAGTGAGGAGATGCGCGTTGTTTCTTAATACAGAGAAAAAAGTCAGCATTTCATAATAATAATAATAATTGATACAGATTTATAGCATTACTAATTAACTCAGTTTTGTTAATTTCTCAGACGCCAGTGTCTATATATTGTTTCATGCACTAATTATTTTATTGTTGTTAATTTGTATGTAGTACTAAATAATAGTCTACTTGGTTTACGTTATAGTTATTTATATTATTAGCATTAGCAATTGTTACACCTCCCGGTTTCATAGACGTGTGTTTTGACTAAAATTCTTGACAAGAACACCCGGTATTTGGTTTTTTATAGTAGTTCAACAATAACGAATAACAATTTTTAAACGTAAAACGTTAATGTTTTTTTTTGAAAAAGAACAAATCAGTCGTATATAATATATAGCTTAAGCATCTTTCTTCTACTTTCACATGCACATAAATTTGCGTTTTGTATACATAAGTTCTGTTAAATGAAACTCACACTGCACTGCCCACCATAAACTTTGAGAGGGCAGAAAAAGTACAAATAAGGAAGTGTAGTAATTGTTGTAGCATATATTAATATATTCGTGATTATCACCACTTTGAAATCATTCCAATAATTATAACGGCTACTCACACTCTTCCTCACCACTCTATCGTGTATTCACAGGGAGCAAAGAAGAAAAGTCTTTGTATGCGATTCAGTGTTTTTGTTTTGCTTATACATGTGTTTGTAATTACACACACCTCTTACTTTTAAAAAAATGATTAGAATTAGCCAGTCTACTAAAGAAAATGTTGGGGATGTATAATAATAATAATATATTGTTTAAATTAACAACTATCTCGTAGTCTACAACAGTAATTAGTTTGGTTACGTTAACTTAAAATCTAAAATTACTACTTTGGTTTGCTGGTGATTTTTTTATATCTATCGTCAAATTGTAATTATTATTAATTTTTGGTTAATTTAAAGAAAAATGCACATAAATCCTGAGAAGCACTTGACAATAAATGTAATCAAAAAGAAACTCATCTCTTTTACAAAAAGGGTAAAACTACCACCTCCTTTACTATAGCCTTCACAAATATAACCTTGTTTGTGATTTCTATGAGACAATCGTACCTTTCTTGTCTGTAGTTTTGGTTGTCCTGCCTAGTATAATTTTGCCGATTGCATTTTGCATATTACCTACTTGTATCATAGTGTTACCTCTATCGACATAAACTCATTATATATAATATTGGTATTTTCTTTATCTCCGCCTTTGCCCTCTAGTTAATAGTACGTTAAATAATATGCTCACTTCCGCTAAAATTCGTTATCAATTAATAGTTACCATCATTATCATTTTTTTTTCAATCTCGGAAATTTACATAGGATCAATCCGAATAGTTGTTATTAGTTTCTCTTGTCTTCGGATACAGAGAAGGGGTAGCTATATTTGATTTCTTATTTACTTATACTTGGAATGAAGTCTTTCATGAGATTTTGCACTCTGTTGTTGTGTGAATTTCTTCCCACAGGTTTTGCACGCGTATGGTTTTTCACCGGTATGAATACGTACATGGATTTGAAGATTTCCTTTGATTCTAAATGTTTTGTCACAGTAGGTGCATGCATAATTCTTTTCGCCTGAAACAAATAACCACAACAATAGAAATGCTTTTTTTATCGGTAAACTGCTTGTGGAATGAAATGAAACATGTTTTTTGTGCTCACCTGTATGCAAAGATTCATGTCTGGATAAGTGTGATTTTTGGCAGAAACGCTTTTCACAATAATTACATTTATACGGACCGTCCTGGGTGTGCTTGCTATTACGATGATATCGAAGACCAGGATAAGAACGGAACACCTTGGTACAGTTCTGACATTCGTAAATTTTCCCTGACTTGTTGGTGTTCCGCCTGCGCGGTGGAGCGGGATGTGTTGTGTTTACATTATTGGAATCGCTGGAAGAATCATCATCACTGGAAGAATCGTCCTCTCCGTTCGTGTTTCCCTGATTTCTTTGTCCTGCTAAAAGATTCACAGTGGAATTAGTATGATTTCCTTAAAATAAAATATGCATATAATACACGCATTTCAAAGTCACCTGAGTTTGAGCCACTCCATTGCCTGGAGAGATTAAAAAAACAATTTGCATTAAAATTTATACAACAAACAAAAATGCATTTGAACGCGACATATTCTGTATTAAATTACCAACTGCCTTGATGCCAGCTGTAATCCATCACTTGATTATTGTTATTATTATTATTATTATTGTTATTATTATTCTGGGCATTACTGCTGCTACTACTGGAGCTGCTAGGAGGTGGAAATCCTGGAAAAGCACTTCCCCCTGTGGTCACCGATGCGCCATCCAGCAACCCGGCCTTGCCTCCTCCCTTATTGTGGATTCTCATATGAGAAATAAGGGAGTATCCACTGAAAAACGACTCCGAGCAGTAGGAGCACTGGTGCATCGTCGCAAAGATGTCATGAGTGTTGTTTTGCTGTTGTTGAGGTTGCGTCGTCGGCTGAGGCGTTGGCTTAATTTCCTTTTTAATAGCCGCCATAATAATAACAGTGAACGAACACACGGAACGTCAGCAACCAACCAAGTACACACAACAGTCAGTTTTGCAATTTTATTTTGCGTACAGGTATATGTGTGTATTTGTGTGAATTTCAAAACTAAATCTTTGAAAACAAGGGGTTTCGTACTTTAAAGAGGAATACGTGCCTTAAAAGCAATCAAGGTAGAGATAATCTCTTTTTTAAAGATAAGAAACTGTTTGAACATAGGTAGCGAGAAAAACTTAAAAGTTAAAACTCAATAGTGTACGCAAAAATTACTACAGTTTTGTTTTTTTAGAACATTCGACTTACAAAAAAACGCAACAAACAAAAAGAGTCTTAAAATAATTTTTTTTAAATCTTATAAACTCGATTATTAAAATTGCAATCAATCAACATGAGATAAAAATTTCTACCGGTTGCTGCATTTTTGCTGCTCTGCTATTGGATGGGGGAAGTGATTGTTGAACAAGAAGAGATGTCAAACAGGGAATTTAATTTCTTGATGCCCCACCACCGCACCACAAAACCACAGTAGTAAGTCGTTAGAAGAATTAATTTAAGGTCTGATTCTTTCGATTTTCTTCCTTGAAGATTTTCTCTCTCCCAAAACAAAAATATTAATGTTGGCACGCGAAACCGGTTGATAGTTAAAGTTGAATGGAGCGATGATGATGAAAAAGTTAAAAGTTGTGTTGAGTCAGTTGAGTGTTGAATACAGGCAGGAGCCGGTGTAAAGTTAACGGTAAGCTTCTCCAACTCCACCGAAAAACCTGACTGGAGCCGTCATCAAAACAGTTTGGTGTTGTGTACGCCAAAATTGCAGCGACCTCGTCCAGGTGTCAGCGCGTCAAAAAGCACCCAGCTACCTGATTTGCATACATACAAGAGCAAAGAAAACAAACAATTTAATTGCTTCTCTAATTAAACGTGTTTACAATTACTTTTGTACTAATGACTTAAAGCAATTAATTTCGCTGCATAAATGTTATTCTACACGGGGCTTCAAAAAAGGTTGTACTGAAATTACAGTGATGAAGGTGCAATTACCCCGACTACACACACAGGAGAGAGTGGCGTCTATTACGTACGTAACATTTATGAATGCCTTACATTTACATAGGCCCGGCTGTTATTTTCCGCAAAAACTGTCAACTTTTAACAGCCTTTGACACTATTGACTTGGCCATGTTCATGTACTACTGTTACCAGACAGACGAAAGAGTGGGTATGCTTCAGCTTTACAGAAAAAAACTGTGCGCAGACTAAAATCAATCCTGAGCGACGATAATGATACATGTGTCAATCCCATGTGTCAGGATAGCCAGGAATGGGACTGCGGTACGCGGATAAAACGCGGACATGATAATGGATAATGATAAAGATGTGATGGATGACGAATAATAGACTCTACACAAATGTCAGAAAACTAACTCCACACACACACACATGCATTTTCGGCAAAGTCAGCATGATTTTTTTCTTCAACCATTTCTCCCTATCACTGCCCAACGTCAGCTTCATCTTCAAGATCCTTAACAACAACGCGGAGAGATTTCTTTGCCGAATGGACACAAGTACACATCAACCTATATAAGATATCTACTAATTACGGACGCAGCAAAATCACAGCATGGCAGGCAGCCGATCAGCACAGCTAAATTGATTGATTGATGAGCTTTTATTAACGTGTTAATTTGTTTCAGTCATTAAAAAGAAGAGTTCTTGGCTGATTTCTCTGTCAAATAAACTTTGTATGGTTTTGACAGACTACCACTTCTGAACAAATAAAACTGGAGATACTTTGTCGTTCGTTGTCCACTTGATATTATCCTCATCATCATCAATCCTATCAACCTAATGGAGACGATTTTTCATCTTTGTACCTTGTTTAATAAAAGTAACAGCAACAGTGGCAATCAATGGGCTTTTACGATCAATGATTGTCTTGATGTCCCCATCGACTCTCGTTTCCTTATCGTGTTTTCGTCAAAAGGAATTCTAATCATTTCTGTCTTTTGTGCATGAATAGTCTAATTGTTTTGCAAAAAATGTCGAGGAACGGGTAATCCACCGAAAAGCATGCAAAAATCATGCATGGAAACTGTATCAGACGAACCTGTCGCCATTGGCAACGCTGGTTAATATAGTGAACACAAGTCACACAAAATGAGTCTTCAATCGCTGGCGCTGCAAACGGTGATGATGATGATGATGATAATTATGAAAATGACTTTTATTTTTTGGCCACCACAACCCACCACGCAAAGCAGAGGACTCGCTCATTCCTTGTTTTGTCACATTCACGCAATAATATTGAATAATCAAATCTGCTAAAATAAGAAGTATCATTCATCTCAAAATTGTAAAATGCAAACGAGAAGACGAAAAAACGAAAGTGAAAGAAACGTCTTGTTGCTTCTTCGCCTTCCTCCAATAATAATAATAATAATACGATATGTCATCATCATCCTTCTCTTTTGGCATGCTGATATGAAAAGGCATAAAAAGATTGTGCTGTACCTAGAACAGCGCAGCGTTGGAATTTTTTCTTCTTCTTCTTCTTCTTCTTTGAGAACGACCAACAAGAGGAGGAGGAAGAAGACCAACAACTTGACTCAAAGATCTCTCAGCAGATCTACAAGAACCTAATCTGTTATTGGCTTAGAAGCAATGTGGATTCTTGTATGAGCGAACTTGGTCCGTGTGGAGTTCAAAGTCAAGTCCACACTCCACCACCACCATCACCACCACCACTACTACACATACCACACACGTTCGACGACGACGACACGACATATGCACAAATTTGTCGATACCTAACCTCGTATTAGCATTAATATTTTTGGTATGCATTTTTCATCTTGCAAAATGAGCGTGGCGAAAAAAATGTAAAAATATCAATGGCCTATAATGAATTTGTGATGAGGAGGTGGATCATGTTGACGATGATGATGATGATGATCATCATCATCTCAAAAATGAAGCCGGTGAAGATGATGCCAATAATATCTTTTGCTGCCTGCATGCACCAAATAGGCTGATACACAATCAGTGTACAGTACAGTATTAGAAAAATGTGCCCAGTAAATGTTTCTGTATGCAAAAAATAAATCCCTCTCTCTCTCTCTCTCGTCAAGATCAAAAGTCAAGCCTGTTGTTGTGTACCAGTTTTGTATGATGAGGAGTTGATGAGAGTAATTTTTTTGGTTTGGGGAGTAGTAGTAAGCAAGCAGCTGTTTGTAGGGTGTCGTCGTCGTATATGGATATTGTATATGCTTTCCTTTCAGATATCTGTGTGCATCTGTCATTTTTTCACCAAAATATTTGTAATGTGTGAAATTATTCTTTTTCCTGTATTTCTCGTTACCCGGCGAGTATTTCAGAAGAAGAGAAAGCCGCTCGCGGTCACACAGGGTATATGTACGTAGACGTGGACTACAACGGGTTAGAAATATGTAGAATCATAATAATTTACATATTACATTAATGTATTTGCCTGCCTCCAACATGCTATCCGCTAATTAATGATATTTCAGCTTCATTTTTACCTTAAAATCGATCCA
>JAHZNE010001917.1:0-38158 GCA_027744055.1 Callyntrura sp. NNG-2020
CATGCCTGTCAAAAAATTTTTCCAGTTGATGCTCCCAAATAAAAACTACAAGGGAAAAAAGTAGGATACAAACTTCCCTTCAGCCCTGTACATTCGATAGAAACTCCGTAAATTGTAAACTTCCCACCTTTTCCAATACAGTACGACCATCTATGGCACTACTGCTCCGTTAACAACGAAATTTGCCCTATTTGCACTTTTTCCAATTTTTCTATTTTTAGTGTCCGGATATTACTGCAGCAAGTTTTCTTCACTCCGATGGATATACCTAAAATGAATGCCTCGTAATTTGGCTATAAAAATTTACTACATACATGACTATCGTAAAAGCATGGAAGAGTTGACGCACATTTTAAAAATGAGCATCTACCATATCCCGGGAGTGAAACCGGTGCTCACTTTTACTTTTCATGGTCTTAAGGTACAACTGACATATAAGTATGGTTGAATGGATGGTAGATGATGTTGCTGCTCCGGTGGTCATTCACCTAAGTGGCATATTGAGAACCGACAATGAAAGAAGAAAAGAGGATATCAATTGCACATCCCCTCAACATACAAAGTCTGATGGAGAGATGAAGTAAAGCTGGAAATATAGATGCCGGATTTTCACTTCTCCATACAAGTAGTTCGTTGAGAGCTCATTCAAATGGATGAGTCTCAAGTGAGACTAATGTCTTATGTAGGCTACTTGGTCACGTTCATTCATTTTCATGATACATGTTGTTATCAAACAAACTGGAAAAATCACGCGCCGTGTTCTCCAACCTTTAGATGCAACTCTCCGCATTGTCTTTCCTGCTGCTGTCTCGACTGCCGAAGCAGGATGATTTCACTTTGTATTACATTTTAGTACTGCTCTTACAGGATGTCCTAGCCTTTGAAATCCTTTCAACATACACACTACACTCACAATAGAATGTTTTCAATCGACGATCGATGTGACTCCGTGAAGCATTCGTATCAACAGCAAGGATCACATAAATCTACGTCGAATTTATTAAATCATAAAAGAATGCCTATATTAAAATGTAGCATGCAAGCGCACGTATGGCTCGGTAAAAAACAAAGCAATCCTCTTGGAATTATTTATTGATCTTGGGCCCTGCGTCGTAAAAAATACGTCTATTTAACTTTCTGCTGTAAAATTCCACGTTATACCAAATTTTAGAAGTTCGCCTCGCTTTACTTGCTACCGTCGATGAATAACTGTAAAACCATTGATTTAACTTTTTGTGAAGTTGGTACAGATCAAACGTACGATTCTCTTACGTAAGAAGCGTGTGTCTACTCCTTTTTGTTAACGGAATCGGTGAATGTGTTGAATACTTTTGTCAAATACAAAGCATCTTTTTGTTCATGTCGTCTCTGTATTTCTAGGTATGTATGGAGTAGACATGCAACTTGTAAGTAACTACACAAGCTGACAGTAACATTTTCATTGGTACGCTTATACTTTATACAATAAGTAGCTTGACAATGCAACTAGTCTGATGCTGCGGAATCAATGGAAATAATGGAATTCTTGCATCAGTAATGCCAATGTTGACTGCGACGACCGCAATGTAATCGTAACTGCCAAAGCAAAAGGCTTTTTTCATGTTGTTTTGCTTTGATTCATGACTTGTAGAGACGCTTCCATTATTACCCTATGTTGCTAGCATTTATTAAAACATGTGTGTGTGTGTACATCTCCTATACCATATATACGTTTGCGATTTTTGGCTATGTAATATCCAACTAACTTTCTCCACTTCAAAAGGTTCTCTGTACTAATCTCTGACTGGTTGCTACTCACACAGATGGATCCCTTGTTGGCATTCATTCTTTTACCGTGCAAACAACAAAAACAACAAAGCAAAACTCTAGTCACTGTTGTGGGGACAAAGTCGCAAACAAAATCTGTATCAACCCCAGCGCCAGCAACGACCACACTAGAGAGCTAGCATTTAATGGACTGGTGAACTCCCATTGCTTTCAAAACAATAACAGTGAGGGACAAACCTACCAAAAGGCAAATGCCAAGAGCCATTCTGATCGTTTCTTTTGAACCCCGTCCATGATGTGACTCCGGGATCTGTTAAGTGATTCAATGATTTAAAAAATTAATTCCGGAAACGAAGAATCTACTGCTTTTTCGAATACGAGTAACAGAATGCGCCACAGTGCTCGTTAATGTTAGATACATAAAACACGGGGTAGCGTGCGTTTACGCATGGTATTTGTTCTTTTTACGCGTTTTGACTTTCCTTTTGGCAACTTGTAAATGGAGAGACCCGTACAAAGTAAACAGAAAGTCTTTCATCTTCAGCGTAAAACAGGATGAATGTGAATTAATAGAAGAGAAAGATCGTCCGTTTTCAAACCGGTACTTTGAGTTGTGAGGCACAATTTGCTCACTAAAAGATTAAAGATTTTCCCAGCCTAAACGCATACACTTTGAGCCACATAACAGGCCTACAGCAAAATTTACTTTATGTGTATACCATTATACATATACACAGTAATTTTGTGAGAGCAAAGCAGTGATAGTTTGTTCAATTTAGTTATGCGTATCGCACTACTTTGATTTTAAACTTGTACATAAACAAGAGAAAACTTCAAACAAGGCAAATTACAAATATAGACGTGAGGATTTTCATGATATATGTTATAATGGCATCCTCATCAGTGACCTTACTTCAAAGTAGAAAAACTATTAATGCAAATTCCGTCTATGTGGGCATCTATAGTGCTGCGCTCCTCGTCAAACAAAATAGGTTTTTACCTTTTAATAGAAACATAATTTTGTACACCGTACCGTGTGGCATAGAAGGCTGTATATGTGACTTCATTATTTTAGTTTATGTTACTGCTTGTTAAAATAAGAGTTTAGTAATAGTAAATCGTAAATCATACTCATAATTGCTCGTTAATGCAACCTCTTAACGAAATTCTCCTATTTGTTATGGAATACTTATGTATATAAACTGCAATCAGGATATTATATATTTTTGATAAGTCATAAAACTAGCTTGTGCTTAACGAATTTTAAGTGTATTATATAGTAACTGTTACTGCAGTGCGTTGTCAAAAGATAAAGAATACGACCTTTTCAACTTGTATGATAAATGACTTGCAGATATACTGTGTTTCCGGTAACGTGTCACTTTTTTTTTAAATTTGACCTTTGCCTTTGATTTATTGCGGTTCCAATTTCGACCAGAGAAGCTACAATTGTGTTTTTACGTCAATCAAAGTTTTTCTTGGCATTTAATCGCCAAAATTAAGTTGTGATCCTTACATGTTGCGTTGCAAGTGTCCTCTGACTTTTAGACAGTTGGCATTCTTGAACCACAATAAGCACATTCATTCAGTCATTCGCCCATCATTTGCCTCATCACAATTCAAAATAATTCTGAAATTATTTTGCGTTGTGCATTAGTAATACCTTTAATGTAACATTTTTTGCGATGGAACAGCCTAGAGTGCAAATTGTGGAGACACCTTTTATATATATTTGATTTTATCCACTATTTACTAGGTACGGGAACTTTATCAGATATTGTTCAAAATTGTGTGTATTCACGTATAGAATGGGGGATATTGAAAATCTCAAAAACCATTTTATCAGATCATATCATGACACAGCAATCCGATCTGGTCTGAACCTTCAAAAAATAAGTGACGAATACAACCGCGACAGGTGTGAATCTTTTAATATGAACTGGTTACAAGAAAATCAAAATTGCTAAAAAAATAAGGTTTCTACTTGAAAAAATCCATACTCTAATATTGGAGTCATCCCTGTCAGTTGAGATACCAATTTTTATTTAAAAATTTAAAAATAAACTACTGCAAAAATACGACAAAATCATCAGAGCATGTTGCTCCATCAATATTAAAAACACTAAAGCAGTTTATGGGAGTGGTATGATTTAAAATTTTTCCTCTTGAGATACGTTTGTTTTTTATTTTATCTTAGTTCAAAAATTTCAGCCAGCTCTCATAGTATGTACACACACACCAGCAAGAAAAATAGTTTGCGCACTTTGTCCGTGTTTTCCTTTCCTACATTTTATGCCGTTTCCCAAAGGTGCAGCAAATAGCAAGCAGAGAGATGGAGAGAAGGAGTGAGAGAGAGACAGAGAAAGAAAGAAAAGAGATATATACCTAAAATTTGGCACTTTCCCACACATGCTACTCTTTCCTCTCACTTTTTTCGCACAAGTCATCAACATTTTGTCTGAAGCAAGAAACCAGAAGAAGCAACAGCAGCAGTGTGATAAGATAAAGCAGGGGCACTGTGTACACTATGCCGGTTCGTTGTACCACTGCATACTTGATACATTACTAGTTCGCAAAATATATACTCTGATGAAAAATAAACTTTTACTAAAAGGAAACTAAAAATGTAAAATACATATTTTGTACACTTTTTCAATTCTCTGTGGTCCTCGTGAAGTTGTAGAAAGTAAGAAAGTCTCTTCATATCAGTCGAGTGTATAATACATGAATGGTTCGCTTGCTACAGGAATATACAACGAAGGTCCTTTCTTTCCTTTATCATTCTTCCCTTATGTTTTATATATGAATGAAAGTTTATGACAAGCTGTATAATATACAAGTGATTTCGGAAAACAGTATGTAACTACAGCAGAGGACGTCTAGTAAATGCACAGTTTCACCAAATTGTAGCGGCGGCGACAACAGCAGTGGTCGTGGTGGTGGCAGCTGAAATGATCTACTTGGTACATTGTTATTAAATTTTCGACAAAAACCTGTTTTCCCTCTCTTTCTCTCCCTCCGATTCTCTCGACTATTGCGTAGGCTCAATAAGGGTCCTTGAATAAGCCAATAACATGGAAAGTCTTGACGGAGTTTTTCTCCCTTTTTTAATCTAGCCCATAACTGACAACAACTTGCTTGGCTGAATAGCTTAAAATGTGTGGCTGCATGTATTTCTATCAACCAACCGACCGACTACTATCAGACGACTGGAAGCAGAGTGCGCATATGGCAAGAGAGTGGAAGAGAATGTATTTTTAGCGATTTCCGCTGGTTGGTGGTAATAAAATGAAAATTGTTTTCTTTTCCTTTTTTCCTTCTATTTTCACATTACCTCTCTTGTTTCTCTCACACACACACGAGAAGGAAGACGGGCACGTCTGAGTAAATGCGGCTCGACAAAAAAAGAATAACAGACGCTACCACCATTTGTTTTTGGGGAGCAACCTGAAACATTAGATATTGCATTAGACCCTTCGAGCGACAAAAAATCCATTCTTTGTTCCTGCAGCTGTAGAGAGATGTTATGACAAAGATACCAGCAAATTGGTCTCGAGTATTAAATTGAACATATTTCTTAGAGAATATTATAAAACTTGACTAGGTATATGAACACTGTTTTTCTGGAAGAAACCATATATTTTAGCATGTGACAAAAAAATTTACGTCACATCTTTTCCAACGTAAAAGATAGTTCACGACGTTCCCTCAAGTGTTTCGCAAATAAAATTAAAACGAAATATCTATTTATGGAAAAGTGTGGGCCACAGGTTGAACATGTGCTCAAGTACGGGAAATTTAATTAATGAAAATTACTTTTGCGGAATAAAGAAATAACGTGTTGCTTTGTTGGAGTGTTACTCGAGAAAATAGAAGTGTTTGGTCACAATCTAAAACTTTTATTTCGTTGAGTTTACACACCACACAAAATGTGCTCTACACATTTCCTCATAGAGAGATGTGTTTTAATGATTCTCCCGAAAAGAATATAATTAAACTATTTATATACACGACAATAGACGACTTGGTTGGTGTTTGTAGGCATACCCGAGCACGGATGGTATAGTGTAAAAATATACTTTCTCATTCCATCTCTACAAATTTGGTATGAAATACCACGACTCAAAATGTCAATAGTGATAATACTGCTGTCAGCTTGGAATTTGCCAATGTTAGCTTTTTATAATGGTTTTTTGTCAGAACTATGCACTAACAAGCGGGAGGAAGATAAACATATATCAGATCGCTTGTCTTTTTTGGGAGGAAAAGAGACATCCGAGAACATGACATTGCAATCATAAACTTTTTGATAAACTACAAGTTACAAGTTCTCCCTTTTATTTATCTGATTTGGTATATTATGACCATTAGGAACTGTCTCTTGTACAGCTTCATCTGCTGATATACGTACATTATGCTTGTCTGTTCTGCTAGATATAGATATTCGCAATGTTTTATCACAAGCACAATTTAAAGTTGACAAGGACTAGACAGGAAAATGAATAGAACAAAGTATTTTTCGTTGTTAAGCTGATTTTCTCACCAACTTTTTGTGCCCTAACAAGCGGAGACAAAAAGCTTTGGCACAACCGGAGGAAGGGGAAAAGGAAGGGAGAAAATTAAAGAAAATAGAGCATGATAATGATTATAAAAAAAACTTTGCGGAAAGTTAAACAATACTTTATTATGAGGCAGTGGGTAGCTCGAAACGATTTAGGATAACTTTGTTTTCAATACACATGGCACGTTTGTGCCTATAAAAAAAAGAGACGAAAGAAAAGTACGCGGGATCTTTCGGTCATAAAATTTAGCACTGATTTCGCTCCAGTTGATCATTCCTATCTTCACAATTGGTATCTGAGAAAATTGTGGATAACATCTGTTGTTTATCTTTTCCGAGAAACATCTTTGTTAAAGAGATATCATAGGAAGACATTTCTCTTATAAGGTGTGTAGTGTACAGAAACAAGAAATATAATATGGTTATCCAACATGCTATAAGATACGATTTTAAAGTAATCTTTTTTTGCTTATAAGGTCATATTCTACAATACAGTTAGTGGTAACAATAAGATATATTGAAACAGGTGTTATTACAAAAACTCAAATTCGAACATGTGCAAAGGAAATGCGAAGTTTGATGTATGAGTGAACATTTTTGCTCTTTTAGCTCCAAAAAATTGCTAGTTCCCAAAAACACCTGTCCTGATTACAGTTACTGTAAAACAAAGGAAGTACAGTGTGCCTATCCCTTTTACTGGTATAACGATACAAACATGGCAAATCATTTCCAACATGGCAAATCATTTACAACAGTCAGATACAAACTTTTTCGTTTCCTTATTCCTTTCTCAGAAATCCGCTATCACGAGATATTAACTTGTCTTTCACGCTACTGTGATACTGTAGGTACACATATGTTACGTGTTACGTTGTCGCACACGTTTTTAAACTGAAACAACCAAAATACGGTGGCAAAAATCTGGCAACTCCAAAAGTTTTTTAGGTGCGTAGTTCATTGCAGTGAATTTTACGCTTCATTAACCCTTTGATCTTCACAATACACAAATACACCGCATATGTTGAAATACACAAGAATTTAGTTCCGTCTAGGTTCATAAATAGGAGAGAGTTTATATGGTTGATAAAATATTTTGACGCAACGTTGCAGTACCATATATATACGATTTTCATCTATACGTAATAGTTACATGGTACTAGCCAGTATGAGCTTTAGAAAACGAGAAGTTTTTGTTACCCTGTCTGGCAATATCCGGAAAGAGAAAGATGGATAGTGAAGACTTCGTAAACTGGTGCAAGTGACATTGCGAAATGCATGGACATTATTAGAGAAGGGATAAGGTGAAATTGTGACGGTGTCGAGAGAGAAAGAGCATATGAAAAGAAGGGCATAAACATGTACAGTCAAACCAGCAAAACTTATTTTATACGTGACGTAGACGGCGCAGCACGTAAGCACCATCATCTCTTGTAAATCTCCCACCAAAATAAAAGTAAAAAATGGTAAGCTGCATTGTTACATTTGTAGTATATTTTATTATGTTCATTCATAAGTTAATGGAAATGGCAGACAAGCTGGAGTCGAGATGAGAAGCTAGAGTTCATTCAACTACTGTCACAGCCATACCCTCACATTGCATTGAAGTTTGTAATACTTTTGTTAGCTGTGCGGGTAGATTGACCACTTTTTTTATAAATTGCTAAGTTTCTTTTACGTTGGAAGGAAACACCTTGGATCAACCTGTCGGTATTCTTCTCTTCCCTTATATCACCATTCCGTGTTAAAGACAAAAAGAAGCTACAGTACTGTGAGTAGATAGATACATACAACAGAGAAAATAACTGGGTAAAGTTAAATGGAAATACCAAAGACGCTACATACATTTAGCTCTGGTTACGGTTGGTATTGACTCTTTCTGTAGTTATTTTATTTATGGTAAGTAATACTGGGGAAACTGAGAGAAACAGTGTTGTCAGCTCATTGACATTTTTATAGAAATTCGCAGTTGGTCGCCTCCATTTTTCATGTGACTCCCGCTTTGTCATACGTGGGAATAAACTGAGCCTCGGGAAATCAGGAAAGCGGTATGATGATGCTTGCATGTACACTGTATGCTGCTGTGCTGGTGTAAGGCTGCATTGCAACTCTACCACAACTGCTCCTGACATCGCTTTCTCTTGATTTTTGTCTACCGCCGGTTTTAGTCTTCTCCCATTTTGTCGCCGGGAAAAAGACAGCAGGAAAGGATGGTGGGAACACTAAAAGCAAAAAACTTTGAAAATATTCAACGAACGGTTACTATTATTGTACTTGCGTTATTGACTATTTAGGAAAATAAGCATGGGCGTACTATCCCATTTATGCAATACCTTAAATAAAAACGTACTCTTAGAGTTGCCGTTTTGAGTTTTGAGCAATTGTAAAAAGGGCGGAGAGACAGAGAGAATAATTTTATAGGATGCCACGTAAAAAATTATTCTCTGCCACTTTCCTCATTCACTTTCTCTCTCTTCTCTTGTGCCAAAGAAAGAGAGAAGGTATGTGTGTAATGTTGCATCAGTAAAGGAAAACATTATAAAAGTTAATGGTTAAGTGCTAAGCCTCATATAATATGAGCATAGCTTCATACAGCGAAAACTTAGATATTTATAGATCCACGTAACATTGTATACAGTCTATTTTTACTACTGCTATACACTACGTGTGTGTGATAGTAGTGTAACTGCTACATAAACACACAACTATATGCGATTCTCCATCTTTATTTTTAAGCTGTAGGTTTAGTTGAGCTTAGCGAGCAGGAGAAAATTCCTTTTAGCTTTTACTCCCTTTCCTTTGCCCGTTTCAGTTTTGACATTTAAATGAGAAGGGATTGGGATGAGTGAAAATGGAAAAGCAAAGCTGTTGGAAATTGTCATCTTGAGACATGATGCGTGCATGATTCTAGTAGTTTTCTCGTGTCACACAGTTTCGTGCTCCATACAACAGTTTCTCGTGACTGTGCTCACAATAATATGACGTGCACGAAAAAATTCTATATAGATACAAGTCCCAGATAAGTATGGATGCTTGAATGAAGTGAAGTTGATGTTGAGGAGATGATGCTAAAGAACAAGTACATCCCATTCATATATGGCCTATTACTTTTGGCTCCTACTTCAATTATTCTCGTCGTGCTAGGACCACATTTATATTTTGGTAAACAAAATATTAATAAGAACCATTCCATTCTACATACCTTTACTTTGTGTAAAGATATCTATCTACCTGACTTCACCGGTGCACTGAAGCGAGCGGGATGAAGTTTCCAAAAAGGTATATCAAATAGAAATAATTTGGAAACTTTTTGTTCAAAATTTTCATGGCTTGGTGTATACAAGTGTTTGTATAACTTAAAGTGAGAAAGTGGAAGAACACAGAATTGTTAAAATGATTATATTAATATACCACCACAGCATAACAGCATCAAACTACAAAATTTTAATGCCAATGCCTATTGTTTAAGCCGTTCACACTGGAAAAGTTCCGGATTTTCACAAAATAGCAGTGTGCATGCGGGTTGAGTATGTAGGGATTCACGACTGTTCTCCTGCTACAATAACTACAAACTGCTACTTTTCCTATTGTTGATTTTATGGGCTCGAGAAACGAGAACTAAGTACGTACGTATGAGAAGAAATAAATAGCAGATTCTGGATTATAAATGTCTGACTGGAAATAATGGAAGTATGCCTGGGAAAAAAGAGAAAAGCTGACGGAGAGCATTATTAGTTTTACGTGAAGGTTTGCTTTTCTTCTCTCTCCGTTTGCGCTCCATCCTTTGCGTCTTTCAATTCTTCTTGCCGCTTCAGTTGCTTTATTTTCTCTCCATGAGGCTATAAAGCTTCTTGTTCCAGTTTTGCTTTCTGACTTGCTTGTTCTTCGGTTCGGTGATGATTCTGTGTGCCGTGTGCCGGTGGTATGGTACGGCATCTTTTTAGTGTACACCCGGTTGTTTGTGAGAAGTAACACGAAAGCCTTTTCTACGTGACTCCTGTCATTAATGTGATGAGAAGAGAAATCAAGAGAATTGTAAAGACTGAGGGAGACAACGACAAACTGTGATGATGAGATTTTGGGTGAATAATACCAACTCCTTTTTTCCCCTTTTTCAAAAGAAGAAGCGGTGTGCAATATTCCGCCAAGGAGAACCTTACGCAGGAAACAAAGGCATTTTACAATGACGACTAGCGGTAGCAAGAAACTAACACGTCTTTCTTGGAAAGTTCAAAAGACTGCACTCATACACACATAAACAGACATATACCACACAACCTTCAATGTTGCTTAGATTCATGTTTTTGTGGAGGCTCTTACGCCAAGTTAGATTTATTCTGTCTGCTTGCATGCCACGGTGGTGTCTGCTCGTAGATAATTTTTCAAGGACAAAGTACGGTTTCAGACAACTATGTGGACGAGCAAATGCTGTTAAAATATAGGAAATTGCAGGTGTCATTGGATTACTAGGATGACACTATTTCAGAGGTTATATATAAAGCAGTTATATATATAACGTCAGTTAAACCGGCTTTCTAGTTTTAATTTGATATATTTATTTCGTGATCCTGCTGAATGCGGTAGGTATCTACTTCTTTAAATACGTAAGAGAGAAAATTCCTAAATAAAAAACGTAATTATTATGTAAATTCTGTTGTTGTCTTTTAAAATAAAGCCAGCATCTGCCTCTCGAGTCATCGTCTTGTACCAGTTTAGTAAAATTACACAAAAACGGCAACTATTTCAAAAATCTTCCTTTCCGGTTTTCTTCTCCTTCACCTTTACCAGCTTGTTTTCACTCACTTATTTCTCTAATTCTCCTGAGTCTACCTAAAACTCCCTTTGTCCTCACTTATTTCAATATTCTCCTGCTCTTTCGAAAGCCATGCCATGATGTACTAAACTGGAGGCAACAGTGCAGATTTTCAATGAGGGTACGAAGCACTTGACAAAGCATGCAAAATGGCAAGACTCACAGGACCTCTATATCACTAGGAAAGGCCAAGACAGACAAAGAGCTCGTTGAATGTTACAACAGAGTTTATTCGGTTGGGCCTTCAGCAAAAAGGGTGACTGCTGTTTACTTTTTCCCACACAGGAAGTTTATGAACTTAGAAAATTTGTCTACGTACATTTAACATTCATGGAAAGTACGATACGCGGGACATAAACATATCACAGTATATGTTACATATAATGTAGGACTTTACGTCTGTATACATTGTTTAAATTTTTCTGTGCATTTAAAATAGGTAATAAATATTTTCACTTTTTCCTTCTTCCCCACAGCCTGCCAAAGACACTTACACACATCACACGTGCATGCGTTGTATAAACACATGTATCTACCAGCATAGTTTATCCAACTCTAACAATAGTTGATTGAGACTTGCACACACAGCCTGAAAGCATGCAGGAAAATGTATTTTTAAAAGGAACAAGAGTTGAAATTTTTCATCATTTAAAACAAGAGTGAAACGTCAATCCCAAAGGAACATTGGTGTTCTTTTTATCTTTCAGTTGATTCCAAAAGTTCCTCTCTAACAAACCATAGTAGGTATATACACTGCTCAACACATTTGCTGTCTGTGGTAGTAACTGGCGTCAGCGAGTGAAAGCTAGTAGCTAGCTAGTCTTTATATATCGTTTTTCTCTAGTTAAGACTAACGCAGCGCATTATGTCTACATGTTTTTGTTATTCGTTCAGTCGGGGAAAACATTTTACCAAAATAGTATGTAACACGGAATCTCTTGTCACAAAGAAGTAAAATAGAAATTTCTGCATTTGTACCAGTTTTGGTTATTTTACTTGATAATAGTGGCATAGTTGGCCATCATCACGGTTGTCCGTAAAGTACTGACGTTGCATGTAGTGATACGAACGAATCTTCTGAAACCGTTACTATTTAATTGGGAAAGCTAACCATTTTTAGGTATGATCCCAACACAGCGCATTATGTCTACATGTTTTTGTTATTCGTTCAGTCGGGGAAAACATTTTACCAAAATAGTATGTAACACGGAATCTCTTGTCACAAAGAAGTAAAATATCGCCGGAAGCTCATCTCTCCCTGTTTCACATTCTTTCCTTCTATAAAGCAGCGTGTTCATTGTCAGTGGCTACATCATATTAGAGAAAGGCAGCAACTTCATGGTTGATCGCGATGACGCTGGTTGGTGTATTATACACTACATCCCTCTACATTATCTCGAGAATGCAGCAAAATAGATGGACAACATACAAAATATATACGTGCTATTACTATCATCCAAGTATGCACTCTTTCGCTGGTGGGGATCCTATGCGTTCTTAAAATGTATAGGCATGTACGTATTCAGAGACCCATAACAGAGAATTATGTACAATTCCAGAAAATGCATGCTTTTTATCAACCATTCAAAGCCACGTCCCCCGCTATTTTGTATTTCCAGTGTATTCTCTTTCGGTTACGGAGAAAAAGAAAACGTTGCGCCGATTGCAGACGTTTGTATTTCAACGGTTCAGCGCCAAAGTCATAATATTGAGACATGTAGAAGATGAATAGAAAAATGATAAGGCTGATGATCGTCCCCGCTACTATCACTATCACCCTGAAGAGGAGGAGGACTAGAACGAATATACATGGATGGTGATAGTGATGACGATAACGTGAAGAAAAATAGAGTGAAATGCTGTAGCACAGCGGTAGCGGTGGTGGTGGTGGTGGTACAGCAGCAATTTGTCTGTGATAAAGAAGAAAATGATTTTGAGATGATCGTTTTCCTCATTTTTCAAAACGCGTTTAGATGCTTGCATCTATTCTCATAATACCTATTTGGTGAATGCAAAACACAATTTTACTCGGGTTTGGAAAGCGAAAATGTTTTAGCTGGGGGATTGAGGTTAGAAAGAGAGCTTTTTAGTAGATGCAAGCAAATAACACACCACACAAACACGTACCATGGAACCGTGCATCTATTTCCCAACACTATCACCATCCTCATATTATGGTGCCGTTTTCTCATCTGTATCCAGCTTCCGAATGACGCATACACAGAATTGAAAGAGGCGAAAAACGAAAGAAGCATACATAATGATCACATCATCGTAGTAGTCATCGTATATGAAGAAAGCCTTTTCTAATACTTCGTGGCTCAATATTGTTCTTTCTTCTTTAGAGACAATGAAATGAAATATTCCATTTGAACGCAGAAGAGAAAAGAAAGAAAGAGAATGAATGGAGGAAAGGTAGGAAAACCGAGAAGAGAAAAGATAAAAAAGGTAGCGAGAGAAACGAGTTGAGGAAAGATAGCACAGGAAGAAAAAAGCTGATAGAGACAATACATTATAAGCACATACCAGACAAGACAGGTGTGCTTGCTCTCCATATACTCCATAAAGCTTTTTTTGCTCTTTTCCATTATACAAGGTGGCATGCTTGTGTGCGTGTGTGAAAGTTGATCCTGTTAGATCAAAAACTTTCATGGTTACTTGCGAGAACGAGAGATTCATTCGCTCACACAACACCAGATTTTACAATCGGAGACGTGTAGTTACTGAAAATGATAAAGTGACGATGGTGGCGATGGTGAGACACCATTTCCCCGTATATTTTATATTTGGAGGGCCAAAAACCCATCGCTAACGACGGTTTTGTCGAATGTGTGCATATAAAGAGAAAGCAACGTTCGAATTGATTGCAAGAAAAGTAACCAAAGGGTATGTATTGATTTTTGAGTGACCAAAGCCCAAAGCAAAAATGGTACCAATATATGCACCGGCTTAACTTTACGGTGTAATACTGCATCATTATATCGAAAAATGGAAATTTTGGAAAAAATCCTTCATAAATCATAAATCTCTTTTTCAAATAACCAACTCTGTTGATACATCAATGATCCACATATATGCAGTTTATAGTTGATATGATATGCACAGCCAGCAGGCACAAAGCATATGAAAGAAATTTGAAATATTCAGCTTCGGGCCACATGAAATTATAAATTGTTCTTCAATTCATGATTTTATTATATCCATTTACTTAAGCTGTCTGCCGGGCAGGATGGCGATAATGGTAGTTTCATCATCATTCCTTTCAAAAACGCTTTTCACTGTAGTAAGCCATCACCATCACAGAAATATCCGCGTACACTTTATTCAATGAAGACGAAAATGGCAGCTGCCATTATGACATACACTGAGTACAGCCCACAAAAATGTTTCGCTTGCATCTTGCAAGAGAGTTACATTTATGTGAAGCTGTACGTCACTTTCAACCTTGTAGTAAGTAAAAGATTGCCATACACTCCTACGTAAAATCAGAAATAGCACCGTCATCAGTTCCTTTCTCCGCAAAAGAAAAGCAATTCCACAGGAAGGATGGAGTAAAACTGAAATAGAAGAAGGAAGCAATACTTAACTACCAGAGGACGAGTCTGAGATATATGGATGGAAAAGTTTGCACACTTCATGTTACGATTTTACACACCGCTGTGTGCAGATAGAGAGAGAAAGGAAGAAAGAGATGAAAATGGGCCTGTTTCTCTTACTTGCTGATTTATATTTTAGTCATATGAAAGGTATTTTTGTTATGAGGATGAAAAATAAAAGTAAACTTGAAGGTTTACCAACCGCCGCGCTGATTCCTAGCTGAGAGGAGGAGGAGGAGGGGAGAGAGAAACGATCTGCGTGTATCTTGCACACAATCATCGTCAAAACAGCATAAGCTTGCCTTTTGTTGTCAGAGTTGAATTGTGGGGAGGTACAATAAGCAACCTGTGTAGGTACTTTTCTTGTGAAGGAGAAAGCACATTGAGATACTATACATGTATGCTGTAATGTGCTGTAACATTCATATTTATATGAAAAAAATCTAGGCAGTTTCTCCGACAGGTAGGGACAATAAGTACTCTTACACGCATGCTATTTTCCACTACGTGGTACCGTCAAAGCTTTGTTGAGTTTTTTCCCAACGATGCACATACAAAAGGCATTTTCATCGTGTAGACGGCTTTTTATCTGATATACACCGGCATACTTAAGTGCTTCGAGCCCCATTACGCTTTTGTTCTTTTCGCACTTCTTGTGTTTTCAACAAATGTAATGTTCTGTTAATGTAGTAATTGAAAACATTTTCTTTGGTAAGTACATGTAAGACAAAGAAGTGTCGTATTTTATTTTTGGTTGTTTCTTTAAGTAATATTCGGTGTTTCAAGAATACCAATGCAATTTTTTCTTAATTTGTATAGAATATTTCACGTAATTTGTTACTACTATTCCTGTTTATGGTCGAAATGTGCTCTTTAAGAGAGTAAGAACTTTTTGTAATTTTTTGCAGTGATAGAAAAGCCAAATTAGGGGGAGACTGCTGGATCTGATACAGGAAGACCTCTGCTTAGGCCATTCGACTCTTACGTCCCTGTGTCACTCATCCACAGTGTTTTATTCAACTGTGCTCATTTCTCAGTCTCGTATTTAACTTTGCACATCACATAGACCCGTCACACGTCCTTCCTGTCGAGATAGTGAAAGTCCAATCTTAATTATTGATATTTAGGTCTTCAGTTACCACGGTTCAATCATTGGTAGGGACGTGATACGTGGAATAAGAGCATGCTCTTTGAGGATAAACTCGTGGGTTTGCCGCTCTGCTTCAACAGTGTTACGGTCTGATCTTGTGGGTACAGCTGCAACACGACAACGAAAAGTAACGAGGCCAACTTGAAAGGGGAAGAGAAAGAAAACTTTATCTCCTTGCGAAAGGCGGAATTCGCAGAAATTACTTTACATCCTTTTTCCTTCCTTTCCTTCTCATCTAACTGAAACACGGAGAGAGAGAGAGAGAGAGAGAGAGAGAGAGAGAAAGAGAGAGAAAAACGCTTTCACTTTTACCGCGGCACGCAGCACGTAGAAGTACTACTATAACAACTGCTACGGAGGAGTGACTTTGGTGGCACTGATGCTAGTACTAAATGGTGATATCCATTTTACTACAAAGATATACATAATACATGTGTGGTACAACGTCAGTCAGTCGGTCGAAGTAAGTGGCATTGGAATAACGGCGACACACTAGAGAGCAGCCAAGGGGAAACAGTGATGGGACGACGGAAAATTTTTAGTTGAAAAACATTTTATAATACTTACTCTGTGTGTGTGTGTGTTTGAGTAGCGCTTAAACAAAGTCTCAGGTTACAGCTTCCACTCTTCATATGCCACAACAGACAACAATGATGCTAGGGTAGAGTGGAGGATATAAAAGAGCATGTGGCTATATGATGGTGATATGATACATGGAATAGTGTGCATGGATATGCGTGCACTGCACTTATTTATGTAAGGGAGCCAACAACCTCTTGAAGTGGTTTCGACCTATCCACTCAAAAACTAATGCTAGATTACTTATCATCGTCGTATTCAGCGTGCCTTTTCCCTACAAACCGGCAAGGTATACAAGATGTTACCATCCACCAGTTTTGTTTTTGTTGCTTTATATTCAACTAGCTTTCACGAAAGATAACACGGAGGGGCAGCGCAACAACGTAGCATCAATGTCACAATGTAGAGACGAGCTCTCTCTCTCTTCTCTTTCGTCTTTTGTTGCCAACTAATTCCCTCATGAAAATGAAATATCCATAAAGGGAGAGAATTCCAATGAAATATCTGCTACTGCAGGAAACAATTCAAGTTGTATCGTTGTATATGCAAACAAAAGTTTATACAAAATATGAATATCTGTACTCTGTACCCATAAAGGATAATAAATGGATGAGAATTTATACCAAACACACACGAAGTAGTTTCAAATATAACGACGAATCAGATCTTTTGCTGTCGTAAACACACCGCCGGCGCTTTGGCATGAACTGATAAGTACAATGAAAGTGTAAACGAGTTCGCGTTACAAGTCTATGAATGCCCAACTAAAACTAGATTTTCGTAAACAAAGAGAACAGAGAGATTATGAGGGATGGTTACGTGTTCATTACAAAATTGATATGTGTGCGTACAAGGAGCAGAAATGGTATGTGTATGTAGCGTCTAGTCTAAATGCATGTATGTGCTTTATTGTATAAACACGTTCCCACTGCTCTGGGGAGCTTCACGCGTATCTACTTTGTCATTTGACCTACTTTCCTTATTACATCATTAACATGGGTTGACTTGACATCCAGTAAGAGGAAAACCGGGAAGGTAGTATCACAATCTTGGACGGGTACAAAGAAACAAGAACTGAGCTGTAAGAGCTTTCCCAAGTTTTCTTGAGTTTTATTTCAGACAACCAGTCCAACGTTACAGAGAGGTACAAAATTGGTCAGTAGCCGCAACAGCGACTGAAGCATTGCAGGAGCTAAATAAATTACAATTAGTTTCTGACCTTTTTGTCAGCCAGTTACACAGGTGTGAACTCACACACACACACACACACACACATACTGAATTGCCCACGCAAACGAGCGGAAAATTTTGCATAATGGATAAACGTTGATAGTTTGGCAAGACGTCATGCATTTTTCAATATGGTATGATAACAGCGAAGATTGTGATCAGTGCGAGCACCAATATAGACCTACCTGGGGCCGTAATCATAATTCCAATGATAATAAAAATTTCCAGTTGTTGGATCTATCTTGTTAGCAGCAGCGTACTTTAGGTACAGTGGGATATCTATTTTTACTCAGAGCAAAGTGTAATATCTGATCTATATTTCCATTCCTTTGTTCATCAGAGACATTAGCCTTTCTCTGCGAAGGTTGTTCCATCCGAGCATATTCTCACGTATAGGTAGAGCATGCGTAGCTTTAATAAGGTCAACCCAAGTAATTATTAATTATTCAAAACATTCCGCTTAGTGTACATTTTACTTTGTAAGAATCCCACGAAACGATCAACCGCAAGTTGTTGTGAGCACACGTAAGTGGACCAAAAATTATCGCGTCTTTATACTTTAGTCTTCTTAACAAAAGTGTTTTCCTACTATATTATGTATAGGCCAGCTCCGAAGATTCAATATTTATCAGTATCACACCACATTACTCCGTGTAATTTTCTATGTCGGTTGTCAGAAGTTGTTTATACACAGGATGATACGACCATGTGGGAAAACAACTCGGTGTTTACCATATGACTGAGCATTATTTTCGTTCTTTTGTGCTTTCTCCTTTCTGTGAAGAGAAAATCACAAAAGAGGATAAAAACGCGTGTAGATCTTGATAGCATAGCAGCAGCATTGTGTGTGTGTGTACTACTTTTTGGGGGTTAGCAGTTTTTGTTGGCTTCTAATGTTGACTGACTGAAACACTAATTTAACGAGCTCATTATTGTGACGCCGACGTTTCAGGTTTCACACAGAACAAAAGAACGTTTCCTTGTATGGATGCTTGCTGCTTGAGAGAATATTGTGAAACATGACGGCAGAATTGCTAAATAACGTAGGTTTTCTTTTTATTATTCTTTTGCATTCATCCGAGGATGGCGTTGCAGATGTAGATTAATTTTGTATGAAATGCATTGAAATGAGTGACACTGATACCACCCCGAAAATTATATAAAGAGTGTATAAATCTTTAGTTATATTTGGTATTGTTGTGTTTTAAGTCGGCTTTTAGTATTTAATAATTTGTATATTTCAAGGAACAAGACCGCACCTTTTGTTTACAACAGTATTTACTATTTGCTTACTAATTGTGTACCTTGTCCCATAATAGTTGTGGAAGGAGTGATGAATGGCTGCAGAGCAAACGGTTATAAGCTCTGATTGTGTTCAGCAGGTGAGATGGTACATAGCACTTTTTGTAGAAATTTTTGGAAATCCTCAAACTTCCATTAGCTTAAAAAATGCATATAACACGACCCAAATGTACAATATTGCTCCCAAGTTTCGTATCGTTTTCCCCGTGACTGTCCTGTTTTATTAGCTTTTTTATGTCACAAATTGGCTAAAAGATTTGCTTTGACGAAAAACTTGCCTTCCAAGAAATTTCAATTGAAGTATCGGAAGCGTGACAGTCTTAAATATAAGGAGCCACTTTTCCTTCCTTCTTCTTCAACCTGATATGTTGTTTTTATACTTTGCTGTCTTATCAAATTGTCTGTTTTGTAGCCTTTTCCCATTATACGTGTACTTACTGTACTGTCTATCCTGATAGACTTATTGTGTTTCTTCACTTTAGAAAAAAAGAGTAAAAATGCTTTTTGTGTTCATATTACAGATTTTTTCTCAAACCCATAAGGTGGGTAATAGAAGAATCCACCTTTATGTGAAAATTCTTTGAAAGCTGTCTGATCTTTTACGAGAAGAATTTCATTTTGCTCATTTGGGAATGACGTTTTCAACATGCTTTTTCGTTTTGTAAATAAAAGTCGTTTCGTTATTTCCGTGTGGAAGCACGTCGCACTATTTACGGAAAATAACATCTTTCACCCTCAATGAAAAGGTAGAACTTATATACTACCTTGAGGTAGCAAGTAGGCAGTAAATGACAGTCAAAAACAGCGTTTTATTTTCGCCAATGCCGAACTGTTTACTTTCCTCGCAAAACCAATATATTTGCCAAGTTAAACTTTTTGACAGCATCTTTCTAAAAGGTACATCGAACGTCCTCTTCCTTTCCGGAAATCATGTACCTTTACAGCAAAAATACAACGAATCATTCTTTCCTTTGGTTCCCAGGCACCTTTTACAAGTTCGCCGACTCTCGAACAACTGTAAACACGTTCTACGTAAGCCTGTCTCTGTATTTATTGACTTTGTCTCCCTATCAAAACTTTCTCTACGCCTAACCAGAAAGTAACGACAAAGATACAAAGTTTTCTTATGGGCAGGACGACAGTACCTCCCACAGGATGTCCTTTTTAAGGAGGTTGCCTGAAACAGCACAATGCATGCAGCTGACGGTGATATTGATAGTTAACTTGTGTGTCTTTCGCTGGGGTAGCAGATCTTTCCTTAATGAAAAAAAACCAAGACGCTGCTCCAACTATGAGTAAACATGTACACCGAAGCCTTTGCAGTATTTATACATGATGATTAGTTTAAAGAGAAACAGGGAGAAAGAGTGCAAAGTCTCCAACTGCGTAAGTAAACGGATTAGCAGAGAGATACGTACGCCTTTTTCTTCGAATTTCCCAACCGGAGATCCTCAATACAATATGTCTACCACGTATATAGATGTTTATATGCCCTTTTCCTGAAAAAGTAAATATAAAAGTAGCTTAAGAGAAAGTAGAAAGCAGGAGAAAGTTTAGTGCATTTTTCTTAGCAATTGTGCTTTAACAACCAAACACGCCTGTTTCAGGAGTTGTGCCACTGTATCATCTTTTTTTGTACCGCTGCTCTCCTTTCTTCTCAAAGTTGGATATTTCTCTTCTCGTACACATGATATATACCATTTCATAATAGGGTGTAGGTATAGTTCATAATAATATATTGTGGCAGTTAGAGGAAAAAGAAAGTTAGCATAACGTCCAAATATTATTAGTAGCTTTTTTTGTAGAAAGTTGGAGTTTTGTGGAGTATCATGACTTGAGTCGTTGTACGTTTCTTGACATATTTTGCTTCCACGAACCAGCAGAGCAAACTGACGGGCATTGCAGTCGTTACATCATATGGAATACGACAAAAACAGTAGACTGTACAGCAGTATAAATAATCATCTGCTTGCGTGAATTCTTTTCAGTTTTCATCTTTCTCTTTCTACAGCACTAAACTGCATAGTTTTTGTACTACTCCAACTTATTATTTCTAGAGTAGCTACTCTTCTCATTTGATGTTGCAAGTAGTTTGTATAGCCGTGTAACATGTATATAACATGTGTTTTAAGGAAATAGATTGGAGTTTTTCTCAAAGAGATAAGGATATAAATGGCAGCAGCAGTAGCAATAGATGAGGGGGAGGAACTCTTGATAACAAACTATGCCGCAATGCCAAATAATATTGAACGAAGTTTGTAGATGAGTGGCAGCTGTAGGAACTCGTCGTTAGTACCCAAGAGGGTTCTAGGAAAGAAGGGTCCACACAGATGAAGACGAAGAAAAAAGAAGAATAACAATTTACAAAAGAAAAATAGTGCAAACTTTGTTTGAGGGTGGGGGAAAATTGGCCTTCTACCTTGTAGCCTTGATTTTAAAAGTGCATGAATTCCACAGGGTTCGACAAGTTCCTTGTGAAAAATGCTTCCGACAATACTTTGTTAACTCTATGAAAGTCTACCCACAACAAATTATCAGCTTAAAAAAATTTATGCTCCCCCGAAAAATCGTCGGATAAGTATAGTAAAAGGGCGAAATTACTGTTTTTCGTGAGAGTTTGTAAGATTAATTCAATTAGTGGCTCCAAAAATATGTCTTGAGTGAACCTGCTTCGCTGCTTCATTATCTTATGGTCGTCTCGCCGGGTCGCAGTTGGCTAATGCATTTTATGATTCGATATTCTTACCCAGCACGGATCAAGCCATTTAAGAGAGAAAAAGAAAGGAGAAAAAAGGAAAAACTCTGAACCTTGATGGCGAAAAACATTTGCCGCCAAGAAAGTAGGGTTACGCTATTTGTGTTTATCTACCTAAACGAGTACTACAACAAAAACAAGACGATTGGTAGCTAGAAGCATGTGGTGTGTGTGTGTAGTCGATGTACTTACAACAGAGTAGCTCGGAGAGTAGTAATTCTAAGTTACAACTTTCTTTGTTCCCCACTTCTACCACTGCTGATGCTGGAAGTAGTAGCGACTTTGTACCCGTGAATGAATACAAAAACGCACGTTGTTCGCCATTTTGAACAAATATTCTCTATATATGGTTCATTTTCTTTGCTTTCTCCGTCGAGTTTTTGTGCTTATCATATACATATACACATGGAAGAGAATTGAATCCAAAGAAAAAATAGGGTTTTATATAGAAAATGTGTGTAGCTTCGCTGTACACATATTGCTTTCAGTGTATCAAGTAGAAAAGAGTATATTGTAAGAAATGGCTCGACTAACGCTGTATATATTACCCAAAGAGTTAGTTCTCGAATGGATGATGTGGGTCGGCTGGTTAAAAGCTAAAGCTTTTCGTATGCAGTTAAACTTGGTATAAATGACTAGTACTCGGTCATTTGGAGCATGAGATATGTATCACACACACAGTGTTCTTTATACTACAAGAAAAAGGGAAACGAAAAAGTTTCGTCCTTTTGTGTTCGTCAAGTTATGTTATTGTACTTGTGTTTTATATCAACGGCATGTAGTGAAAAACACAAAAGTTGCATGCTACATTTTATCTATTTGAGCGAATAAAGTTTTTAGTAAAAGGAAGCTAGAAAGGAAAAGAGGAAATCATGAAAAACAGAGTAAGGTATATAAATGGGCACATGAATAGAATGTGAACTGGTGGTGGTCATACTCATATCCCAGTCTCTTGGCGGCACTACTATAATAATGTACGGAGATATTAGTGAAAAGTAGGTAGCATTTTGCTGTCTCGCAAAGTTATATTTATAAACGGTATAAAAAATTGTGTATGGGTCCATGTTCTTCTAAAGTGTGTTTATTAGCGTTTCTACATGCATTCTTGTACGCATACCGCCAAGAAGAAAGTATTTTGCTTAACTGGGATTGTTGCAACAGTGCAGTAGTGTGTACTATAAATGGTGGTAAATTCGCATGATACAACACCATCCATTGCATTGTGTATGTTTTTGTAACAGCTCTCAGCTGCTTTCTCACATCTATATGCTTATCTACTGCTGGTGCTACTTTTACCACTCCAAAAGCTAGAGTCACCAAGATAACTTTTTTTTATTTTGGGAGTACAACGACTCTCCCTCTCTGCTCTCTGTGACTATTTCCTCGGCAGCTACTCACAACTTCTAGTACTACTACAACAACTGCTGCTGGCGGTGGTGCTACTACCAACAGCTTTGGCATTTATACAACAGCTACATTTTTCAACTGGGTTGTCCTTTCCAGTACTTGCTTTCTCCACACAGCTTTTCCTCTTTTACACGCAGCAGGATAAGCAGCAAGGCGCGTACTTTCACCCGTAGAAGATCCCGGTCTTCTTCTTTTCCCAAGCAAGCAATACAAGTAGACCGTTCAATACGCTGCTCGAGTGAGGAAGAAAGAGCGAGAGAAAAAGTGGTAGAGCCTTTTTATTTTTCGATTTTCTACTTTTGCAACTTGCTCTTTTTTGTTTTGAATCTTGTATATATCCATATCAATGAATGTGCGGGAAGGGACCAGCAATGATACTTGATTCCTTGTGTACACTTATGTATATAAATTTTGCATGTACTTGTTATGTGCATAATATAGAACAGATACTCAACATCTCTTTCTTTTCTCTTTTGGTCTGAGTGTGTGTATGTGACTCACACTGTTTATGCCTCCACCACGACCAACGTACACTAGGGACGTGCAACTTAAGATAGGTGCATAAATTCACATGGCTTTACTTCTTTGTATCACTTTTCCAACATGCTCCTCTTTTTACACCATGCTTTCACCCAGTAAGCCTTTTTCTATATGCGACACGATGACGATGATGAGGCTTCTATTGTTTCCCTTTTTGGTTTTGCTTTTTGCATTATTGAAAGTCTCCACGTAGATTCCCCAACTTTACGGTCAATGTATATAGGTATGTGTGTATATCAATAATGTAAATAATATACCTACACGAATTCTTTCCTATTGTACCTATATGACTTGAACTGGCTGGTTCTGAAGCCGGTACGTATTCCTCGCCGCTATCCGCTTCCACTCTCTACAAAATTACACGGTTACTCAAGGAAAAGAAACTGGGAAAAATCTAAACAGAGAAAGAGTATCATTTTTGTTCATTCCATCGTCTATTTTTCCCAGGCATGTTTACTCTTCCTCTTGGTTTTTACGCAAATATACCTAACTTCCGCTCGAGATTTATACCCTATACCATCAAATTATGTATCATCGATTTATGAAAGTACACATTACAAACAGACATCAAAGTGAAGCAGAAGGAGGAATCTTTTCTGGTATTCCTTTCCAGTTGGGTGCATTACATGTATCTTATGTGTGAGATGTCTGTCAGGAGGACAGTGTCTGATCTTATATTTCTTACTTTCAACAAAAATATTTTTGTTTGGATAAAACTACGCGCGTCTAATGGATCTTCCTCTTCGTCAGGACGCTGATCCGCTGTTTCTTTTAGTGGTCGGGTTAACATGAATCGAGCTTACAATAGTAGGGCACTAAGAGAAAGCAGAGAAAGTTATAAGGAAAGCATAACAACTTATTTAGTAATGCAAAGTGTACTATCTTTTTGTATGATTGTCTTCACACAGAGATGAAGGGAAAAAATCCGAGGAATCTTTTTTCATCATGTAACATAACGCACCCTTGATCGTATTCCATACACGACTCAAAGGCTGACTTAAGTACTTTCTGATAAAGTAAAATACTTTTGGGTTTGCTACCTCGCTCGACTCGTTGTTGCGACGGACAGAAATAGAACTGCATATTATTCTACAGAGAGCTTTACTCCTTCCTTTGTCTACTATACAGCTTACTATATGTACTTTTACGTCTCTTCCTCTGGCAGTCGTTAAACTTTGTTCGATAAAATATATGCATCAAAAACACAGTATGAGAAGAGTACACCACTTTTAGAAGTACTATTGATTTTTACTCCGCCAGTGAGTCTCCCTATACGACAATCTAAGTCCAAGTTAGTTGGTGCTTTTGACGGAAAGCTGATACGAAAAGCAGTATAATTGGTAAAACTTGATCATACTGAAATTTGAAAAGAATCCACTTCTCTTCTAATGTAGCAACATTTGGTGTGCGCTCCTCTGGCCTGGTGCAAAAGGTGTGTAACATTTCCAGAGTGAAAGTTGATCCGACTATAATAGGCAAATACTCGAGCAGCTTACGTAATAAAGAAGTTTAGAATACCAGAAAAGAATGTTACGACAGCAATTTGTTCTATGGCTTTGGAGATGTAAGGGTCAGCAATAAAAATGCTAAATGATGCATCATGATATAACATAAACGCTGATGTCCAACTCCAGTATAGACTTATAGACGTGTAAAATGCTTTGTCCTCAGCAGGAGTATTCAGTCAGTCAATGTAATGGTACAACCGCTTTTGAATGTTTATTACCATTGTACTTCGGACGAGAAAACCACTTTTTTGTGCGTTTGTTTGTTGCATTCAACTCAGCTAAATTCCCCATTGTGTTTACGTTTATCCTAAAATGTTGAACCTGACTCAATAAGAAACGTGATCATGTGTGCCAGTAGTAGTACACACAGCGCAGTCAAGTGGCAATTTCAACTTTTACGTCACATATTTTCCTCGCCTACATAACTTCATGGCAGTTTCTCATCAAAATTTTATTGGCAGAGATGGATGGTTGAGCCATGAGTGGAAAATACCACGTCTTATATATTTAGCGGGTGTTCACGATATGGAAATTGGTTAATATGTTAACAGGTAGTGGAATTTTCCTCGGCTGGTCTAACGTACATTTACATGTATAATACACACGCAACGCGTTGTGTAGAAAGATGTTCTCTCCTCCCGGGACTTTCTCGGGTACTACATGGTGATTGGTGATGTAACCTGAGCTTTTACGAAAATGTTGCGCCACGCATTTATCTCTTTTACTTACATTATGTAAAGGCTCGACAGTCGCCGTAACTAAAATGTTATTTAGGATCGCTACTAAAGAGCTTTGAAATATCAATATCTAACTCGTTTATCACGATCCCTCGAGAAGATCTGTGTGGCGTGGTTCCAAAATGTTACACCTTCTGGCGCCGAACAACCGACGTCTTCCTGCTGACTTCTTAATCAACTTCCAACTTTTTCAAATGGCGTAAATATTAATTACACTTCTAAACCGACCCCTGAACATCTGGAAACCGACGAGCTTGACGACTTGACGGCAATATACGTTTTCAGTACAAACTATAAGAGCACTTCAAAGGAGAGTAAAACAGCTTTTTACAAAAAGTTAGTGCTGTGACCGACCGACGCATCAACATGTCCCATCTTTGGCACGTTTACAGGAGCATTACCGTGTATATGATATAAGTAATATGGTCATAAAAACCGTTTTTGTTTTTATGTAAACCATTTGATATGTTTGTTCCCCCACTGCAATGTTTTACTTTCAACCTCGCCTCTTGAAAAGAGAAAAGTGCAATCTATCCTTCTCCTATATTTTCCCAGGAAGTAGTACAACGTTTAATGGAAATGCCAGAATGTCATACAATTTACAAAATACCAATACTTACATGTTCCACGAAGACGTGGAGCGCATTTTGATCTTTTGTACTATTCTCCCATGTATATCCCCACACAACGCATTTTAAACTTTCTTGATTGAAAAATATTACGACGAGTTGTGTTATCTATAGCCCAAAACAACAAGAAAAATGACTACAAAAAGCTTCTTAGGACGTCTATCCATTTATCGCATGGTTGGTAGAAGATACCGACATTTTTGCGGTGATGTAAAAGTGCTTTGGTGAGAAAATCAGAGAAACATTCTAATGCCACCACCAGCAGCACTTCCCAAAGAAAATCTTTAAATTCAAGTCAGCTGCTGTCAATAGCTTCTTATTACATTGTGAAATACGCCATGTATGAGAACAATGTTCTTAGACATACTACATGTGGCATATTATATAGGTTTTGGGCTTCTGTAATAGTGTTTAGGAATGTCTATCTAATGCATCGGCTTTTCCTTTTAGTAATGTGCCATATTTCAGGCGGGATATAATACATACTTACACAAATATACGCACACAAAACACCTCGAGAAACACCAGGCTCCATTGCATTGTTGTTGCTGCAGAAGAAATCATTCTCATCATCAGGTAAGATTCCTGAAATGTTCGGTTCAGTAACAACAGCTATTCACTACGTATATAAAATACATTTTTAAAGTGCTAAATCGCCCCCCTTTCCATGTACTGTATTTTCACACGGCTTTTCTCTTCCTAGTACTTTCGTCCTGGTTTCTCTTTTCGCTGCTGAGTTTCTTCGGCCTTTTTTTATCCAAGGTATCTAGTGCTCATACCGCAGCGCAGACAAAGAATGCATTCATGCATGTGTGCATTTGAGAATGTAATAAAATTTTGTTTTGTTGGTAGAGAGTGCGAGAGAAAGTGCGGCAAAGGAGAAGAGACGGAGGATGGAAGAAATCCGCGAAGAAAAAAGAAGCTGAAAAAATTTCCTTCCGCAACAGCGGTTTTCCCCTCTCCTGTAAGATAAGTAATGAATGCAAGTATACATGTCTTTGTGTATCTACTTTGTACTGACAACCGAGTTTCCCCTATTTTACCCTATGCTAATAACATGTAGCAATGCACACTACGTAAATAAATAGTAGTGCTGGGATGTTATTTCAAGACCGGATAGTAGGCCAACGTTACAATGCATGCATATCTTACAATTTCGCATTTTGTTGTCTTATTGCAATACCCACGCTGATACTACTGCTGCTGGTTGAAGTGGTGTCTGTTGAATACAAATAAATTTACATATAAGCAGTAGCTATATAGCAGCTTAAACAGATAGATTGTTGAGATTTGCACGATGTGAGAAATGATAATGGCACATAAGTATTTGCAGTCGAGTCATCTAGAGATATCGAATATCATCACAATTTATTACATGCATTTACCATTATCCCCATCGAGGCAAAAAGGAACGAAAACCTAGCTACCGCTACGTGTAGTAATAGTCGCTGTTGTATGCGTTCTTGTGTGTAACCTACTTTTGCTATTGCTGCTTCTACAAAACATTTTCCGAAGCAGCGTGTATTTACATGGCTGCCTCGTAACAATAATCTACAGGAAAATCACCGTTCAAAGAACAAACTTAAGGCTAGTGAGTTGCTGGTATGTACATCGTACAACAGAATCTTTTCTCGCATGAACTCTCACCAAACTTTTCCCATAATATTTATATGCAAAGAACTGGTTGCTTCTGGCTTGCATGTTAAAAATGATCATCATCGTTATTATTATTATTAGTACCACTCCAGAGTGGTATATTGCGAAATTGCACGGGATACGCTTTTATCTGCCGCGCTCACAACCTTCGTATTACTAGTTATATGTGTGTACACACATTGTTGTTGTGTGGGTAGAACACACACACACACACACACGTATTTTTCGTGCTGTTGTACAACAGATTTGCCTGAGTAGCTCCCATGATAGTGGGAACACACACCAACCACCAAGAGAAGCTCCAGCAAGCTGTATGGGACAAGAGGATAAATAGATGAATGGATAATCGACGCTGCCAAGAGTCCCCTTTCCCAGCAGAGCCAGGAAGTAGGGCTTTCGTTGCGAGACCGTCCCCCTCCTCCTCAAGTTTAAAAGGAGTCCACTGCTTTGCTTAATACGGCACGAATTTCTATTCTTTCCCCCTCAACCAGTCCTCCCCTCTGCTTCACCATCCGTCCGTCCTTCCGGACCATGAAAGAGTGCTGTACTATTATGAAAATACAAAGGACTCTGCCTTATTGATACGCGTATAACACACCGGCATTGTAGTAGTAACGTTTATATATGTGCATATAAAATGGAGTTCTATTTGCTGGTGCATTTTACATGCGAACTCCTTTCTGCCATAAACGTACTTTTTCTGAAACGAGATATTTTACATACTATACTGCATTTTTCTTTCTAGAAGCAGCCCAGGTCTAGTCATTCGTTCAAGTAAGTTAGCCTAAGCATTAAACCCATTCGTTTTCAAATCCCCGGAAGATTTTAATGCTACACATGTGAATGCATGACTGTAATAATAAAAATGTGTTCAGAACAGACAGGAAAGGAGCATTCATACAATAATGCGCAAACATTGTTTGGGTAACTTGTGAAGAAAAGGGATGTTTGCGGTGTGCATTTTCGAAGGGAAAAGTAGGATTTCCGTGCACACCTTGAATAGATTATTTTGGGCAATGCAGTCTGGACTTTACATTGCTTTGCAAAAAAAGCGAAACATGTTGGATAGGTACATACGCAAGTTTCTTGAATAGGAAGGAAATTTAATGCGCTTCTCACCCATTTCAAATTCCTATTTAGACTTTTAGAGAACGTGTTAAACAAGAATGCAGGCATGTAGGACGCTGTACATACTACACTACAGTCAACAAAAACAGCTGCAAGTGTAAAAAGGAGTACTCCAACAAACAGCACTGTTCCAGAAGCCCACTCTGTTTTGATTTGATGCTTCCCACGCAATTTTCACCCTAAACTTTGTAGTTCAACAACAAAGTATTCAGTACCACAGGACAGGATGATATTCTTTTCGTCCAACCTTGAGACACCTTTTCACATACTTGCGTTTGGTTCCAGTGCGTAGAAAATACAACACCATTTGGCAATTCTACTTATCAGAAGTAATCTGACGTTTCCCCATTTCTCTAATATAAGTTGTATTCGTTTGTGGTTTCAATAGCTGAATGTATCAACATAAAATGAATAAATTCTAAACGTTTAGATTTAGAGCAGTTGTAAATGAAATAAGAATTTATTTTCGTATTAAAAAAGTTTTAGAACTAGTCAACGTCAAGCCTTTCATAAAAAAGTATGTTCTAAATCTTTTCCCGTTTTTTTAATATCAAATAGTATACACGATTCTACTCCTTCAGTCGTTTCTGTTGCAACTTTTTTCGCGGCAACAATAAAGAGTATCAGTTTGTAGAAGACGTACGTGTATACATTTTTTATCAACTATCAAATTGGGAAAAACAAAGTTTCTTTTCTAAGTCTTCGACCCGTTTTCCCTTCTCTGTCTATTTTCCACGACAGCGTACTACTAGTAACAGCATGCAGGTCCACAGAACGTCGTAGAGGGCATTCGCCTGTTCACCTAATTTTTCCCGAAAAGGACAGCTAAAAGAAAAGGAAGAAAAAAAACTACTGAAAAAGTCCAAAAGTTTTAATATCACCAGAGTATTAGATGTAGTGAAGCGCCAAACGTGTACATCACTGGAAGAACACTGCGTGATGTGGGCTCTCTCTTTCTCTCTCCTTCCATACGACATTATATAGGTAAATGTTTTCTTACACGAAAGCAAATAAGACTGATTCAGGAAAGAGCACGTTTAGAGAACAAGAGTTTTTGTGTGACAGAAAGTGTACCTACACTCAAGTGAGGATGCATGCAGGAAACAACATGAAACAGCGGCTGTCACTGTGGTATATGCCTTTCTGACAATTTATTCTTTTGTTTCAGTATACTTATATGCTCCACCGTGCGAGTTAATTTTTTCTTTTGTCATGAAGGAGTCACAATAGTATATATCTGTAGAACTACAAGGAACTTTAATGCATTCCACGGTTATTATGCAATGCAAATGTATAATTTTTCAACAAAATAACTGTAACGATCAAAGCATTTGAATATTTAAAACTTGTTTAAAATCTAGCAGACTTTTCCAATGCTCGAGTTCACGGAGTACGATTATCCACCTAGGAAATAAATGTATAATTAGCAGTGTTGCAGCAGTATTCAACGATTAGCTGCCAATGCTATAATACTCTGTTTAGGTGGTACTGTGAGAGATAGAAATATATTTTAGAACATTGACCCAGGCATCCTCTCAGGCAATTGTGCTTACTGGTGCAGAATGCTTAATCCTTTCACTGTAATGAGACTATCGACCTAACCTATTTCCAGTATCTCTTTCTCCAACATTACGTTTGAGCGTCTTTCATATTAGGAGCATACAATGTTTAATATGTTTCTTAGACTTACTGTGAAAGTAAGACCAATAAAAAATATGCAGAAGTAGAAAACAAAGTGTTAGGTCACTAATAAAAGGTACATGATATTGTGCTCATCAATTTTTATCATACAAATACTACATACATATTTACAGCAAAGAAATGTATACATATTTAAGTTTTATGCCTATTATAAGCTTATTTGTAATAATTAGTGCTTGTATATATGAAACCGATTTTCTGTTTGCAACAACATTTTCTCAGGTAATAATAGTAAACAAGAAGAATAGCGCCGCCTGAAACATATAAGGAATCCCTGGTGTTAATTTCGTGTCCGCTAGCAGGTTTTCCTTCATTACGCGCACAATAATGATTAGGTCTTGATGGTGAAAGCAGTATTAGTATTCTACTGTGCTTATAGTCTTAGCTATGTGGATATGTTGAAATATTGGATACGCTGTTGTTTGTCAAGTTAACACACGACAAGAAGGTTCTAATGCCCAGTTCGTTAGTTGCTTGCTACAATGATCATACATAAGTAAGACTACATTCAAGTGTTTCCTACATTATCATCATGCCTCCGTTTCATAAATGGTCAGAAGTTGAATTTTCAATGAATAAACGCATAGCCAAAAATACTTCTTTCTAGCATAACTTCACCTTAATTTGATCTAATAATCAATCATTAATCGTTTAAAATATTTCTCCTGATTTAAATAAATTGTGAACATGTTTGGTAAAGGTACAAATTTTATACCCCAAATGTTCATAGATCATCAAAACTTTTGGGAGATATATTTCATTTTTGTAGAATTGCAGTAACTATTTATATATTACTAAGCCGTGTTAAGGATGTATTGTTACAAATGAAGCATTACTAACGAAGCTACGTGGAACTGGCATTTGACGAAGGACTATCTGCTTATTATGACTACCTATATATGCTATGGTCGTGTTCCACGTAAAAGATAATATTATATATTACATGCTAACAAAAAGCAGGCAGTTACTACTATACAGCAAAGATTAAAGACAAACTTACTTTCCCGATGTTGTTGTTTTATGATGATGATGATGACGATGATATTAGGACGTCCGTTTCGTTTGTGCCTGCCGTAAAAAAATGTAGTTATAGGTCTTGTTTGGATTTCTTGTTGTACGATGGGGTAGAGTAAGAACATTTTATAATAATAATAACGAACACCGCCTTTTCATGATATACTTTGTAGGGCTTTCGCTCCGTCCCTCTCTACCATTACTGCTTGTTTTCTCAGCAAGTTGGTTTCTTTCCTAGTAGTTTTTTTACCCATCTTCTTGTTATTTTTCCTAGTTTTTTTCGTTTTCTCTAAGTTATGTGTATGGTCCCTCAAAAACTACTTGTGTCTGCTGCCTTTGGTACTAATCTGTATGTGTGTCAGCATTCCCGAGGTAAATTCATCCCAATCTAGCTAGCTACAACATCAATGTCAATAGAGAGAGAAAGAGCACAAAAACACACATTCTTCTAACTCATTTTGTGAGGGGGTTCGTTTCGTTTTGCTGCTCTGTTATCTACCCGATTTTTTGTATATTTTTCATGTGAAAAAGAAAGCCATTTCTAATAATCTTGGTAGATATTTAATAGAGTCGATAGGTGAATCAACGTCGGCATGCAGCAAAGTTTCGAAGTGACCGTGTGTGTAACATGTATGTATGGAGTGCAGTAAACAAAATGACTACCTGGAGATGAAAGAAGTCATAATTTTATAAATCGTATTATGGTTAACCATTAACAAATTTAAATAAAATTTATTTTTCTTATTATTTGGTCTTCATAAAGAATTTTCCGTTCTTGTGTTTGTTAGTTATTGTGAATAAACCGTCTTACTTTAACTGTAATATGTTTCTGAACAAGAGGAATCGAACTCATCCACCCATTGAAATCATATAGTAATTGGAATGCTGCATTCTAGGGCGCAGAACATATCATTATCAATACTTCAGCATGCGTGATTGTCAGTTTCTCTCTTGCCATATTCTACTCGTGGTTCTTTGGGCCACATTAAAAACAGTTTAGTTCTGTTCTACCAAAGTAGGGGAATTCACGAGTTGCCATTCTTCAAACATGTGTATCGACATATGTGTGTAAGAGTAAAAATGTACGAAATAAATATGTTTGTTTGTTTGCTATACTAAATATCAACGGCGAGTAGAGCTTGCTGCTACGAAAGATCAACTTTCTTCCCGTTTCCTCTTTTCATCCAGACATTCTCTCAACCTTCTTTCTCTTTTCTCTGTCGTATTCAGACTACTGATTTTGTAAATACAGAACAAGTTAAACGGAAAAAGTATACGTAAGCACGAAAGGCAAACAGTAAACATGTCTGCTATGAAGTCATCCGCCTGTCTATTTCAAGAAAATTCTACGTTTAGTATTCATTTACGGTGGCTGCAGCCGGATGTTGCGGCGTATATAATTGAAAGTAGATGCATATCTACGTATATTTATGGTTGCATATAGGGCAATTTGTTCGCCACAAAAATCAATCAATCAAGCGGAGACGCAAAAATCCACATTTTAGGATCATGTACTTATTACATGTTATTGCGTGTAGTGCATGATTTAGGTATAGGTAACGTATAGCGTAACAGCATTGCATAGGACCGCATGGATTTAGTTAAAATATTTTTTCAAGCTTTCTGTCATATGTATGTGTATGGACTATATAAACCACGCAAACATAAAAATGTATATTATCGTCGATTTTTTCACCCTCCCTCTTCTTTACAAAATTTTCATTCCACATTTCTCTTGGAATTCCCTAACTTCATTCTTTTTCGTCTTCTACACTCTACTTCTTCCAGACAGACACAGACATTGCAGGAAAAAAGTTTCTTTTTCATGTAGCTAATATTATTACTTACCACTATATTCAGCACTTGATATAAACCTAATGTTCCAAAAGGATCGGGAAAAGATCAGATCAGATCAGACTAGGCTACTTTTCTTCTCAGAATTTAGATCTTTGGAGATTGGTTTGGTTTTTTGATGGGATAGAGTAATATACACAGAAAGAGATACTATGATGCTGGTTCACTGATAGCAGTGCATAAGTGTGGCGGTAGGACGAGATGGTGGAGTTCCAAAATGCCCATGCCTTCTTGGTGAAAGCTGTGTCGGTAAAACGAGCGTTTCGCTATACGGGCAAACCGAGAACATCTAAGCAGAGAGGAAGAAACAGCAGCGGCGGAAGAGCCGTCGTAGAGCAAAGCAAGGAGAAAATTTGGATCAGAAACTGTCAGTTTACTTTCCTTCTTTTTTTCACAGGGAGTTTTATTTCATTCTATGTTACTTGGACGTATAAATACGTACTGTTATACAGCACCCCGAGTGAAAAGGAAAATAATATGGAATCAAAAGGTTAAATTCTTCATGTTTTTATGCTGGGTGGATATACGTGTATAAAATTGTACTTTAACAATCTTCAAAAAATCTCATTTTTACTTCACATTATTTTACAGGAAATAATAAGTTGACTTCATACGGGATCTTAGCTACTGCTGATGGTTGAAATCCTGAGAGTGCAACGACAACTTTGATTTTCTTTTGGGTTAATAGATGACGCAAGATCGTAGGTAGTGCCGGGCACAGTGATCTCGTTTCACAAAAGTGTAGTAAAAATTGGCATTATAAAAGTCTTTTCCACTTTTACCAACGTAGGAACTCACTGATTGTCACAATGAATAAAAGTATTACTCGACAGTCAAAATAGTACTCTAACTTTGTCTTCAGAAGCGTGGAGCACCGTTATGAAGCCTAATGGCGATTGTGGGAAAGGTAACAGAACAGATTTTATTTTTGTGGGGGAACAAGAAGAAGCACACGTTTCACATGAGAAAATCTAATAATCATATTTCGCTGAGCAAAGAGAAGTACAAAATGAGAAAGAGCGGAAAAGAAAGCACTGAGCTGGAATAAGTTCTACCAGTTCTGTACGAAGTATTTTATATTATTACATTATCCACATATCAATGAAAAGTGAGAATACCGGAGATGTAATAAAATGGAACGTTAAAATATACGGAAGGATAAATATATAATGTTTACCCGGTAGTAGTAGTTTTATCAGCTTGAATAGACAATAACATGAACATGTTCCGATTGTATATGTATGTCACCCAGTAAATTCCAACATTGGCTCTTACGGGCAAGTAGACAGACGTGGCTCTTTTTAGTAAGAATTGTTTTTAACAATTCATTCTATTCCCTGTCACTTATGTATGTGCCGCTGGTTTTGCTTTCACTGTAGTCGCCCTGATGACTCTGGGGTTTTCTGCAAAAGGAGGTCGGAAAAAGGGAATCTCTTGTGGCAATGATCTATGGAAAGCCGGTACGCACTCATACACACGGATGTGGTGGAAGTCTGAGTATTTTACCGTAATGTTTTTCTTTGCACCGTGCTCACTTTGTCTACTTGGCGGTGTCACACTCTACGTTGTTTGGTCTTTTTCTTGAATCTTGTAGAGAAGAAAATGAGAAAAAGCTATTTTGGATTAGTTCAAGTTTTAATTGACTTCCGTCTTAGAATTGCACTATCTATGTGCCCTGTCGTGTGCCTGAGAATATAATGCCAGTTAGTTTTTATCCCAATCTATTTTCACAGAATAGTCTCAAGGAACTTTTTAGTCAGAGCAGAGAAGACGGGATCTGCGGTAGTTGACTAACCGTTGTATTACTCGTGTGGAAAAAATTCAGGAAGGAAACTTGAGAAAAATCCTTTTTTTCAACCAGGTTCTTCACTACCGGTTGGTACACAGAGAAAAACGTCAGTTGCAAATGCTGTTACAACGCCAAGAAAGCGTCTTCTAAACACAGGATGGGAACTAATTGTTAAAAATTTATGACATTGTTCTTCCCAAGATATTGCTTCAACATTTTGTTAAAGTATACAGAGTACTAATACGGAGTCTTTGATTGTGAGCACACCAGAAATACTGATGATGGAGACTAACGCAAACACGGATACGCTTTCAACCTAACTTTCTCTTGCCCTTTCCAGAGAGACTGGGAGAGAGAAAATTGTGATGATATCAAGGCGCGGTGGAAACAACGACTGAGGATGAGTTGAGTGTGGTCTCGGAACCAGAATCATGTCAGAGTAAACGGCAGCAGGGCAATTTGGGAGAAAAGCTATTTCTGTATGGTGAATGATACAGCTTGGGTAAAGCATTGGGTTTCGGAGCAGGGAAAACTTTCAGGTTTTATATCACCAGAAAGGGCTGAAGGAACAAAGGAAAGATGTTGAAAGGGAGAGCAGAGCTGTTCTCAGACAATTTTGCAGGAAAAAGGGATGCTAGAAAGCTTCGATGCGTAAGCTTGGTGTAAAAACAGTAACGGAGAAATGTTAAACTATTTCAGCATGTTGTATGTATGAGGATGAGTCTGTATGAGTTAACAACATTATATACTGCTCAGGTGTAGTAACGGCAGGGAGGAAATTTCATCAAGTAGTTAACGCAATGTAGTTTAGATTTTGCATGCATAATTGCAGGACATGGATATTCGTATTATCTGTTTGTGGTGTAACTCAATCGTGTTGAGTATTAGTTTTTCTTTAAAAACCATACTGCATTCTGTGTGGACTATAATACTATCCAGCTAACCATCGCGGTCGTTGGATCATCATAGGGTTAATGCAGTTATGCTGTGATTTATATTAAATATCAGAAAATGAATAAGTAACGATTGAAATATAATTACTAGATTGATGTTCAGCAAGTGCCTCTTAAAAGTAGGTTTGGACATATGATCTAAGAATAAAGTGTTATTTTGATAAATAAGGCTTCATGGTACCATTTGTAGTTTGATAATAATTAATAATTTACATGCATTAGTCCTACTTACTCAACAAAGAATGAAAATGCTTTTAGATACCACCTTTCCAACTAAATCTCTACTACAGATAAAATTCATATTTCAGGTCTCAAGACATCTGCGGTTCTGGGGTAACCAATACATGAAAATTGACGGTTGGTCCGGAACTGAATTTTTACAGTTAGTCAGATCTGACTTGAAATGATTTTATGGCATGAATGGTTTGAATTTACAGAAATGGAAGTTTGTCATTAACTGGTTTCCACCACCAAAAAAGTTTACACACATAAAGTATCTGGTCCTGGTGCACTTTAAATCTGCGTAATTCGTAATACCACGTAACCTTGAATTAGCAACAGTATATCAACTACGCACGTATGTATACTCAATACTGCGTGTTGGATCGATGTTTCCAGTAGTGTGCCTGGAAGTGAATCATCAATTACTAATTTTTACGATATAAAATGAATGAAAAAACGGAGGTGATTAAACTCATGGTAAAAATTAATTACACAGCTGCGAATTATTTATAAAAAGACGGCACAGGTTTCAACATTACATGCTTAAAGTTTAGGATATGCTCACATTGCTTGCACAGGTCTAACTCAGGGGTTGCCAATTCGATTCGGGTTAAACTTGCTACTTTTACTTTAGATATATGAGATGTACCTATACGTACAAAATTTCAGTTCATTTGAATCATATTTAAAAATTTGATTTTGGATTCGACCACCTGAAAGTTTGCATGGAACTAGTTCAAGCCATTAACCAAAAGCATACATGTACATGCCACATTTGAGCTGTATCCGATCAATTGTAAGACATGGAGCGTGTTGACTTACAAGTTAGGTAGATGGATGGACACAAGAAAAACAAAATCTGAAGAAGCCACAAGAAACTACATTATGTACATTAAACGTCAGGTTTACAGTGTAGCAATTCGGTTGCGGCAGGCAGCTCCGTCTGATCCGGTCTTACATCCAATTTAAATGAGTTTGGGGCCAATCGACAACTCATATAATATACAATTACATTCCGTTCGGAATATGAATTTTAAAATACTACAATTGAATTGCGCACTAAAATAATGTCAAAATTTTGTAATTTCTAGCAATTATTTTTTTCATTCATCGTTGTCTTAATCTGAGATTTTAAAAATTTTGATGACTGGACCTATAGGTTCAAAGATTGCAAAAATATGTATGAATAAAACGGTGTAATCCACCTTGGTGAGAAACTACGAAGAGCATATCATATCAAACGAATGAACAGACAAATATAATAATTGCA
>JAHZNE010001918.1:0-21797 GCA_027744055.1 Callyntrura sp. NNG-2020
AATGGAAATGTATGTGTAAAAGCCTTGACTTAACTATAATATAAACATTGTAAAGATAAAATATTTTCGTCCTATTCCATATACATGAAGTTTATCAACTAATTTCTACGTTTCGTTCGAAACTTTGCATTTAAAATGTAAATTCCACCTTCTGGCATTAATAGCATGTACATGCACGATTTTATGTACTTTTCCTTTGAAGTGGAAATGCATTTCATATATTTATCTCAAATGTATGAATGCACTATAGTATCGATGGCAGTTTTTAAACCTCATAGCGGCACATGCATCCGTATTAACATGTTTTCAACATTAAAAGCTTTATTAGTTATGCAGTTGGGTTACAGTTACTTTTTACTTGCATTTTAATTGCGTACATTTTAGTAACGCTAAAGTAAACTCCAAACTCCCGAAAGTTACAGGAAAATACCACAAGTCAAGAAATGCGACTATTTTTTCCTCGTTTCAAGTCGGGTTACCTGTTGTTGATGACGTTGTCTATAGGTTCCTATATAAATGTCGTCGAGATAGTTGTTTCCTTAGAAATCTGTGGCGAGTACGGGTAATAGTAATAGTACGAAGTAATAGTACATTTCATATCCACCAAATCTACAATCTACCAAAGAAAGCAACCTTCTACAGTAAACACCATCTTCCTGGTTTTGTGCATGTTTCTCGCTGCCTTTCACTAGTTACTTGTGACATTCAGACTTCCCTCCATAGATGGTGCTGATTCAAAATAATGCGTTGCAAGACTGTGTAATATCCCTGCTATAAAGACGTGAAATTGAACAAAGTATAGGAATTGGAAAGTGAACTGCGGTAGCTTCGCGTGTGTAAGATATTGGTTTCCTCTGGCTAAATTGTAAAAAATCTGAATAATGAAAGTCTCTGTTCTTATGCTACACACCGACTTTTTGTTCATATTAAATATATTCGTACAAATAAACACAAGAATGAAATATTCTGACAAAACGTTTTAGTCAGCAAGTATGGAAAGTTTGGCTATAATCATTTTTTGCATTTCTTCTTTCTTTAATTAATTTCATCATTCACTCACAGTAAAATCCAACATTAATATTTAGAAATAATCCTGTACGGTTATGTAATTAAAAATTACATTTTGGAAGGGTTTACTCGTGTCCGGTGATGCAATACAATATCCATTTCCCACAATTTCAATCCAGTTCAAAAGGTATCTCGTTGATTCAGGGCATAATGTTATACTTACAGTAAGAAGTAACGTTAAACACTTATTTATTACAGTGCATTCAATTAACAACAAATTATATTCCGTACTTAAAATTCACTCTTATAAATTACAAACGCTACCGTTACATCCACCTTTCAAATCAAGTCGAGCAGTTGAAAATCAAAGTTACAGATTGCAGTATACATAACATTTACATTAGTAAATAGCTATTAATTTCGTTTATATACAATAATAATGTTAATTAGCTCAAGACAATCCAAAGTTATACGTTTGTTAAATTGCACTTCACGGACCGGTAGAAATTTAATCTAGCGATTTAGCGATAATAATGGTATATAACCCTTATGTATTCCACCACCAATACCACTGTCGTCTTACAATATTGTGCATGTCGTAGAAGGTACAGCTTGACAATTATTCACAACCGTCACAACTTCTGTTGCTTGACTTGTCTTGGAGATTTTCGAACTCCTTAAATGGGATTTTCTTATTTCATCCAGACCAACATCTCCTAAATCCTCCCCAGCCCTGGCAACACTTCCAGATGCTCTGTCGTTGGCGGTTTCATCTTCATGTGTTTCATCTTTGTTTTCTTCGTTATCTGCACTTTCATCTTTATACCGAATGGGGGAGTTGTTTGTGTTCATTTTCATGGGTCCTTTATTTACCACCGGATGCGGATGTCCGCCAGGAGGGCCATGAGTGTGTATTTGGAATCGTCGAGGACTGTGGTTAATCTCATTATGTCCACCCGCACTGCCATTAAAATTTGTCATTGAATTTGACATGCTGTGTGCGCAAAATTTCGCAAAGTCAATCTCGTCCCCCTTTTCAAGTTTGTGAAGTAGCATCCTATATATTCCTATTACATAGCTTCTCACACCACGAGCTCGATGAGCTTCAATCATAGTTTCAGGAATTCCAATGTCCAAAAGAATTTCATAGGCTTGAATCTCTTTAGTTGATACGAGTTTGTATATAATCTGCTCTTTTGTTGGAATGGACCGACAAATTGCCCGGTTTTTTGTAGTTGGAAATAGTTTCCCAGTAGTATCACGCCGAAGATTTGAACAGTGCGTCTGTCTACTGCTGACAGTACTGCAAATCGACTCTCCCCCGTCAATGCTTCCTAAAGAGCTGTCTGCATGTGATGAGTCAGTTGAGGTATTTGCAGAAAATACTTGACTACCATAGCAGTCAGGTTGGAGCCAAGGGTGAATAATCATCTCTGCAACAGTCAGTCTTCGAGATGGTCTCTGCTGTAAAATCTTCTGGATTAGGTCCATAAGCTCATCGGTAAGATTACCTGACATCATGTACTCTCCTGAAATAAAGAAATAAACAATTGTATTGTGTCTTATACTCGTCGATGAACCAATTTACTGACATGTATGTTTTCATTCCATTGTAGCATGTACAAACCATTTAGTATGTTCCTTTTCAAGTTTGGAATGGAAGTACCAATAAATGGTAGACGACCTTCGGTGAAAGTAACTGACCCTTGTAACCCGTCGTCGAAAACCCAAAGTCTCCAACCTACCCATAAATTATCCGACCTTGCTATTTATGTAAATCTATTGATTAACACAGTTTAACCTCTAAGGCGACATTGTAGCATACCTTGCACATGGTTCCAGTAGAGAAAAACACATTCTCGGCCTTCAGGTCTCGATGAATGATGCCATTCCCGTGCTATTTTTAGACACAGTCAAATTATTTACCAGGTTCTTACAGAAAAATAGGGCTTCAAAAATATAATAAATGGAGATGAACAAAAGAGTTCATTAGTTAGTAAAAAAATGCTGTCGGCTCACCATATACAAAAGAGCTGCCAAAATTTGTCGAAAAATTGGTTTTGCGTCATACTCTGGTAATTTTCCTCGCAGTGTTACTTTTGAGTATAAATCACCGGCAGGAGCCCACTCGGCTATCAGGTAAATCTTTGTACCAGTCTCCATCACCTCATACAGACGAATTAGATTAGAATGATTTAGCACCTCCATAGACCTCACTTCACGACTAAGCATCCTTTCCATTTTCTCTTGCACGCGGGATTTTTCAATGATTTTTATAGCCACCCGTTCTAAAAAGAAAATAGTCATATTTACATTTATTAGTCATTAAAAAGGACGTAATATTCAGCCCATGTTACACCGCGAGGAAAGTAAAAAGTAACAAAATGGACTGAGTCTAAAAATGCATTAAATGCTTGATCTACTTTTTAAAAGCAACTACGGCATATACAATATGTTGGGTATTTTCGTAGGGAAGCTGTTAAGCCTTAAGTAGAACAAAAATCACTTGTTTTTTTTAAAAAACAACATGCAAAGTGTACACAAACGCAATAAATGCTTTGCTTAAACAAAACAGTTTATGCTAATAGCAAAATAAAAATATCGAATCTCGCAAGTTCCAGAGACCTGGGACAACGAAAAAATTGTTGAGCCATGCACTTGTAACTTGTCACTCATCTTAATAGTTATAAGGTGTGGTTGATTATGCTCGTTAAACTACCAAAATCAGTAATCACGCGACATTGTATGCATGCATAATTACAGCTAATTACAAGCACGCGTTATTCCGCGTGTCGTAAATGTTCTTTGGTGTTCAAAAACACCTGAAAGAAATACAAATATTCTCGATTTGTGCACCGGCTATTGTCATAAAAGGGTGGAAAACAACTTTCATTAATTTTAGTAAAAGAAAGTAGAAACAAAGTATCCACTTTCCCTTTTTCCACAAAGTATTGCGTCATCGCAATTACCATACAATTCTTATAACTTTTAATTCTACACTATTGAATCAAATCCTAAAATTCTGATAATTATACTCGCATTTATTTGATGTCATTCTTTTATATTTGGGATATCTAACGGAAATTTTTACAATCACGTAACCAGTAAAATGTCATCTGCACTATCGGAATCAAGTAAGTAATTAATTACCGATATCAAAGATAGGAAAAATCAAATCAGCCACGTCATGTTGCCTCCTGTTAAGCGAAAATGCATAGTATTCCAGATTCCAGATAGTGTCATAAAAATTGAGTTGAAAAAATACGATTTCAGAGAAAGTGCCTTTCCTTTGTGAAAGTAAAGTTTTACTATTGTACGTGAGTTGTATGGAGATTTTGAGGTAGATGAAATGAAGAAGTAAGCAAATTTCTTTAATCGATTTTGTTGTGTTATATGACGATGATGAAAGAGGTACGGTTTCTTTTGAAAGATGACTGCTAACTAAGTAAAAGTGACGAATATTGTACGCTCGATTCGATTAATGGGAAAGTCGACTGTAATAATCAGCATCAGCGTTTCTAATATAAAAATGTACACTTCTTTTATAAGAAATTTTATGCTTCATCAAAGAATAAATCTGAGGGAATCTGGTAGTATATAGCGAGCATATACTATACAAACAAAATTTGCATTTACTGTTTAATAAGTACGTACAGTTTACCACTACCAGAACTGTTTCCCTGAGCCTATGGTCAGTAAAACAGCTGTAAATGAGTATATCGCATGTGGGATGGCGATAAGCCCACGATTTTTCCTTACAATAAGTGGAGAAGTTAGAAAGGGTAGGAGGACTTAAACAAAACATCAAATAAAAACAAAAAGTCAATTTCTTAGGGTATGTTTTCCATTCTCAAAAATCCTTCGAAATACACGCCACGTGGAAAGTGGAAAAAGTTACTGCTAAAATCTTTTAACAAAGTGTTTACCATTAAGATATTAACATTAGTGCAGTGTACAGGGTACATAAACCGGTAAATTGTGTGAGACTACCTATATGCTACTTTAGTTTTTTACTCTTACTACTTCGTAGGTACGAAATCTGCGTAAATAAAAAAGGTAAAGTTCACAATGCTTGTATTACAGTATGTGTATTGTACTTGTAAAACATCACTGTCGTGTTATGTGATTGACGCAAACAATTGGCCTATTCTCTCGCGTATTACGTTAAACAAAAAACATTTAAAAGAAGTAATTGCTTCCTGGTATTTTTTACTTGCACAACTATTAAACCATTTAAATTGCAGATCCCACACCGGGCATATATATGTAATTATCTGTATGGGTAGTAGCTGGTAGGTATGCATAAGACGAGTTGGCATGCATGTTGCTCTTTCGTGCAAATCACAAAAAAACAAAACAATATTTTTAAATACTAGTAGGTGATATACATTATCAAAATCCTTGCATGTGCAAAAATGTGAAATAGGTACTGGGGAAGCTTTGAAGTTCTAATCATTTCCACCGCCAATAATCATAATCGTTAAGTTGTATTCTGACGTGACATGTTTTACAACTTTACTTGAACTACATTTTTAGGGAGTTACTGACCACACTTCATTTTCTGACGCAAGTGACTTGATAGAATAACATGTGTCTTTTCAATAGTTGATACACAAGTGGAGTTTAATAATTCAACTCTGACCATATCACCAACGCATGTCTGATATGGTAGAAAATTTTATTTTAATGCACTATTTGTATTCATATCCATAGCTAATACTAGCTGCTCTTGTGCTCTTATCACCAGCATGTGACTATGTAGCGTACCAAACCATAAAAATTATCAATAGGCTAATTTACACACCGAATCCTTTAACCTGCCAACTGCCTATCGACAAAGCAATTTGCAAAACTGACCTTTTATTCCATCAGAGTATTTTTTCGACACAAATGGAACGGCATTTTGGGACGTGACAAGGGAATTATTTTCCCCTTTAGCTTGATGATGAGTAAACAGTTCTCACCAGTAAACAGTAAAGTAAAGCATGGGTCAACATTGCGCTGCATGCGTTGCCTGTATGATAAAAATTTATACCTATATGCTTACTTTCCGAAGTGAATAAATTCATAAAAGAGAGAATGAGGCCATCCATATCCATTTACTTTTATGCGCTATCAAAAAGACCTCCACTTTTACTCCTTGTCTACTTCCAGCCGGTCGGATTGGAACTATCGCAATATAGCGGAAGTTAGGAAGTATTAATCTACCTACAATCACCAACTCAATACTCGAAATAAAGATGAAGCGAAAATGGAGGAAAATGAATTGGAAACCAAAGATGTATGATACAAGTCAACACCGACAGTGCCCCCGTTACAAAAGGAATACGAATACGTTATTTCACATGCGTTTTTATTAATATTTAGGCATTTCAGGTACATAACACCACATTAAGTAAGCAGCGCTGTATTGAGACTTTCATTTTTGGAATTTCTCTCTAGCCTCGAGAAAGTGAACGAAGAGAATATTTTTATACTGTTTGCATTTGTAGCTGTATATAGTTAGCATGAAGGTAATACCAAGCGTTATCGTCATCATTTTATCGTATTGACAAAGTACCTAATAATATCATTGTATTCTTGGATAATAAATTTATCTTGGAACAGAAAAAACATTTCAACAAGGGTTCTGGAAAGAATGGGGAATGAGCATGCAACTTTTGGTAAATAGAGTCAAAGGACTTTCTTTTTCCCAAGAAACGGCGAGCTTTGCATTTAGCTTTTCTAGAGTATGGTTGGCTTATCATATCACGTTGATAAAAGTCATACGCGAGTCAGCCGTCCCTATAGCTAAAATGACCTCCGTTTGGGACAGCTGCAGAAACTGTGGTTGAAGATTGGTAATTTTCATTCCGTGAGATTTCCTATGCGGTTTTGTGGATATGTGGAAATGTCCCGACACACAGGTCGACTGTATTCCTTTTCGTGAGATTAAAAAAGTTGACTGCAGGTATACTCCCATTTGATCTCCCTGCTATAGTATGCTTCTGTCTCTCTCTCTACCCAGCAATCTATTACGTGTCCAGAAGAATGAATGCAAAGAAGGAGATTTGGAAATGTCCTTTTGTACTTTTGCTACAAAAAGTAAACTACTTCAGTCGAGTCTCTCACGCAATTTACTCGTAAGAAGGCAGAATTATACACAATTTACGCTGTTTTCGGCTTGGGGCAACCTACTACTTTAATTCTGATTAGGCGTGAAATTGCCAGTTTACTATTTTTTGGATTTCTTGGCAAAATGCAGATCCATCTGATGTATTATGTACATACTTGCAAACGTCTAATGATGATAGTATATATTTTAACTTTAATAAACCTACAACTAAACTCTAATGACTACTTGTATATTTTCAGAACAAAATGGAAGTTCAATCGATTCAAATTATTATTACTGGCTCCTTTTTTAACAATATCCCTTTTCCTTTTTTATTCTGTATGCTATCTTTAGCAAGTTGCATGTTTGTATCCTGTATTTGGCGTTCAAATTCACAGGAGAAATTTTTTCCTACTTTAAATTATGCCTACATGACCTCTGGCTACCCTTCGCGTCATGTTCGTATTTTTGTTTTTGTACCAATAGGGACCCTGAACGTCGTTTACCTCTATGTATGCCACGACGGCTTTCTAACGGGGACGCTAAACTCAAACGTTCAGCCTTCGCAAATTTCCGGTTAGATAAAGCTTTTATTTTACGTTTTTGGCAATTACACACTTTTGTAGCAGGGGGAGAATTTCTATTTATAAAACACAATAATTATTTTTCAGATCTTTACTACGACTCACAACTACCATTAACCTGATACATCAAAGTCGTAAAGCGTATGACGCGTAAAATCTAATCTATCGGGGAATACGTCAAACACAGGTCTACGGCCTCTGCATTTTCTGTTTACTGTTCCCTTTGACAGGTCCGAAAAATCAGGAACTAAAATTTCGGTGACGTTTTAGGTATTTTTGTTTTCTTTATCTTTTATGTACATCCTGCAAACCTGCAGGTACTGAAAACAGCGACTAGAGGTGGGCGCAAGATGGGGGGTAATATTATGATATGATATTTTATAGCTACTCTTTAATATTTTTTATCTTTATAGTTTTACATTAAAAAATCAGAAACATATTAATAAACCAAGTTGCATGTTATAAATATGTTAAATAAATACATATAAATAGTGAAGGTTAACTGCAAGTAAATATACTGTACGTGATTCGAAGTTGTTTCGCTCGCCTAACTTTCCTTTAGAGAAAAATAAATAAATATAATTCATTGCAAACCCGAGTTTAAGAATTGATTGGCATGTTTGCAAAAAAACGCGCACAGAATGTGTTACACACTACGAAGTACTAACAGTAGTAGTTTTCCTTCAAAATCAAATGCATGTGATTTAGCAGTTACGTACATGCAAGTACAAGATAATAACTACCTATTTGTAAACAGTGACGTGAATGCTTGAAAAAGTAAAAACAAAAAAATGAACACAAGAACGCACCTAAGAACACGGGGAAGCAAACACGGCTCGAAAGAACTATTCGTATTCGATTGACTGAGCGGTTCGTTATATGGTTAGGTAGCATGTAGACGCCGTGCAAACTGGAATATTCTGGATAAAACTAGAGTACATTTTCCTACTTATAAACTATAAACTATTAAATTTCATACTAAATTTCATTACTTTCATCTTCTGTAGAACTTTTGCACTTTAAAAGCTTTTACGGTTACGCCTGTACAAATCAGTAAACATAAACTCGCTTGAGTCGAGTGATCAAACAGCAGTGGTATATCTAAATTTATGATGCAGTAACTAATTAAACGACTGGAAAATGACGCCGTACCATCCTATTTGCCCTCATTTTATTTCTTGCGGATTTCATAGCTCTTTTTGTAGATTGAATATGTCTGTCACGAATGGGTCCATACATGATTTTGCGAGAAGATATGGCTCACCGTATATATCACAAATAAAAAACAAATATTGTAATGGAGTGCAACGTGAAACATTTCTTTGCCTCTGTTGTTAGTAATTAATTCTGCATGGAGCAGTATGCAACTGAGCGACGTGCCCGAATGAAAGCACACTTCGAATCCTATAATTGTTTTAGGGTGTTCGTTCTGCTACATTTTGTTGTGTGGTGAGCTTTGAGACAGTGTTAAGCTATTTCCCCTTATACTTTACCACACGAAAATAATCTCTGTTTAACAACGGCAAAAGTGAAACGATATTGATGTAGCTTAACTTGCAGGTTGAAAGTTTTATTGTCTTTGCTAACTTTACTACATAAAATGGTTGTTTGTACGTGATTAATCATTTATTGTTTGGGTAAACAACACTCCACACAACAACTGTGTTTTGACGCTGGAAAATCGATCGAAATCGCATATGACTTTTTGTCTCCCATTTATTTTCCACCCTGCCTGTAGACTCACAACCACGAAATCATTTTACTTTCCTTTATTTTTTATCTTTATTGCAGTATACCAGTACAGCCTAGAGAAATTTTGATGTATGAAAAAGTCGTTCTAAAGTGCATTTTGCAACCTCTGGAAGCAAAAAACTGTCACAACAAGCAATACATTTTAACGTAACTGCGGGGTGGCATGCAATCTAATCAAAGATAGCTACCACAATTCCCAACGTGCATCGTCTTTCACATTTACCATATTTTTAAGTGACATCAACGATCCTCCAATTCTCTGAAATATCACAGCATAGATCCTTGCCCCATATTGCAATGATAATATATTGATATTAATCAGCGCAAATCAATAATTTGCGGAAATGACAAAATGCAACTTTATATTACACATCTAACGTGCCATATTGCGCAAACCTTTTGAATCTAAAACTTGTCCATCTTTATGTTTTACCACCCCCGTCGTGAAAAAAAACTTGCAAACTCGTGATACCATGATAGCCGTCTTCGTCTCCTGCCCGTGGCTACCTACGTAAAGATCCCCGGCGTCAGATTTGTACCTCTCTGCGCTTATCAGTAGACACTCAAAATATACCCTTAACTTAGTTTCTGTGTTTTTGGCGTGTGGAAAGTAATAGAAACAATAGTTGGATTGACATTTTTGAATAATGTTCGCCAACGGTGGTAATAATAACTTATTCCTTTTGTAACGTACCTTTCTTTCCAAATGAATACCTGTGTTTTACGCTCGCACTCTCTACCACGGAAGAAACCCTGTGGACGTACAATACGATTTAGCAAGACACAAATGTAAGCGCTCGTGTCATATAACCATTGTATAGTGGTAGTACCTGACAGTAACAACGTTTAGAAAAACATTTCCTTACATACATATCATATATCACACCACACGTGTATATCGTGATGCATACGTTTTCTTCCATACCATTTTTATTGATTGGTTTGTCCTGGCTTTGTGCTTTTATTTGCTAAGTAATAAGAAAAAGGACATGATTCGATTGAGAGTTGAGAGTGTGAACTTACATGTACGCGTGTTCAATACGCTTAATGCCTACTTCACTTATAGCAGCATTTTTCTCTGCGGTGGTGTGCCAGCTTACAGTTTAATAATACTAAAAAGAGTTGGTTCGTCTATCATTTTATATCTAGATTAACTATAGCATCAGTGGTAACAATGCTTGAAGTTTCTTGGAGTGTATAGCACAATTCAAAAGAAGATAGCATCAATATGTATTCCAATCAGTCACAGGGAAAGCTACATAAGCAATAAAAATGTTATTGCGACTACGACTTATTTAATTCTTGGCAACTACAGCGGGTATATATATACATAAACCCCTTTTATTGTGAAGACGCCGCTGTGCTCCAAACCTCTTCAAAACACACACATTCGACTTGTTTTCTAAGTTGTCATTCACGGGAACAAACTCAATTTTCTGTAACCACCCACCCATCCTACAAAATGCTGTCGTAACAAATAATGGCGAGGCTCGTACTCGTACGTCCCATTATTACTTGAACAAGTAGATATTTGTCGTTAACATCAATATATTACCGGTTTCATCCAACTATAATTGATGATGGGGATAGGAGAGCACTGTTGGGAATCATTGGACATTTGAAATATGCTGTTAAGCATAATAGCTTGACCAAAGAAGCAATACCGTTGAAATTGATTGATATTTACGTTCAAAAGATTGATCATAATTGCTCAGCGAAATTATGCACTATTTTCATATATTTTAGTTTTTTCTTATGCTTGCCCTAATTATGGATTATTAAAAACACTTAAAGTGTGGTCGGCGTGTTTAATGTTTGGACGGTGAACTGTATTGGTTATAATTTTCGTGGTTCCAACAGTTCTGGCGTGAACTCTGGTGACTGGGAGACTTCCGCTTAGTAACTACTAATGTACAGTTTGGATGTGACTGCTCCTATATTTCATGCTCTTTCATTAGTTTGATTACACTCTTCATAATGTGCATGCGCATTTTAACATATGTATGCTTCCATATATTGTTAAGAGTTAAGATAAACATGCACATGACATTGGATAAAATGTAATGTATTGTAAGCAGTTTGCTAATCGGTACGAAGGAAACTATGTTCTTTAATTTACCCTGCCCCTAATTGTTCTTCAAAGGTACAAACGCATATATCTGCTCCCAAAAGTATCATATAAGTGGATAGTATAGTAGAACGTAGCTTATACAACAATTTTATATATAGCTACTTTTAGGTATATGACTGCAATTTCCTACTAACTGACAACGACAACTTACTGACTAATATATTACCTGTATAAGTATTAATTATTGATTAGTAGGAAGAAAATTATGCTTCGTTGCTGATTAAAGTAGACAAAAAGCTTTTGTGAGTTTACAACGTAGAAACCTGTTATTGTTATTATCTAATATATTATTGTTAGTTTTGCTTGAAACTTTATTGTGTTTACAAAACCCTAGTCTTATATGCAGCATATGCAACGTTAGTTATGTCATTCATTATTAATGATAAAAATTTAAACTCGTACACATTTAGTAATTGCATTACAACAGTTCAACGGACATGCCATGACAAGCATACAAAAAATAATTCTAGTTGTATGCACAAATTTAAAGTTATATATACGGTCGCCTGATTTCTATTTTTACTATCCCGGATTAAAAGAAATGTCGGGTCGAATGCATCAAATGAGGAAGGACTACATTTGCACCTACATTTATTAGTAAATCAAATTTCGGTCATTTTGATTATTTTTTAATCTTTCAATACTTCCTACGAGATGATCCTTGCGAGCTCATATTTGAAATATTAATCTTATAAAATCCATGCATTGACAAAAACAAACTTTTAAAATTATTTTTATGGAAGAGTTCCTGTGCCTATGACGGGCCGAATCGTGCAAATAAAGCATATGTATTTCAACACGTTTAGAATAGCATCCAGTAGTCCACAGTGATATTTAACATAACGAATTGTAAATAAGTACTGGTTGAGACTGAAGAAAATTAAATGTACCAAATGGCTAAGAGTTTCAAGGGTAGTAGGTAGTAGGATAAGCACTAATTGGTTGAGAGAAATAGAAAGCGCCAGTCAACGGCATTTAACAACAATGACTACTTGAAAAAAGTTTGAAAAAGAAAACATAGCAACTTCGTTAAAATACTGCGGCTCTCCTATTGAGCATAATGCACAATCATTATAACAAACAACTGGTGAAATTGGCTGAAAGAAAGTACGAAATCGTATGAAAGAAAATGTAATTTGCAGATTTTGTTGTTGCTATGTGATGTAGAAATGTGCTACTATTGTAGGGTGGTAGGGTAGAAAAACAAGAATGATAGACATTTTGCATTTCCGCAGTATAATGGCTTTAATAATGATGACGCGATTTACTTTAATGCTCAAGTGAATTCTCACATGGGGTGCAAGCAAATGGCCAATAATATGGTATTATGAAAAGCAAAAGGAACAGAAGCACATGTTATGTGTCCTTTGCTTTCTGTTGTGTACACTGGATACCCATTTATTTGAATGTGCCAAATTATGTAGCAACGTGAATGAAATTGAAATAATCGCTCAAACTCAACCCGCAGTGAATAGAAGAAATAATAATAATAACAACAAAGCCAAACTACAAACTTGTCATTCATTTTCATTCCTGCACCACAAACATCTACAAAACGCAAAACTCTGTTGCTGGCCACTTTTTTGTCACTGAGCAGTAATGTCCTTAGTCCTTACAATCAAGGGTACAATGGGAAAGTGAAGGACAAGAGAAATACAGTTTCAAGGTAATCCAAATGCGGGGAAACGACTGCGAAATAATATTCAAGATTTCATGTTTGGGCAAAAATTTGAATAATGGACTCGTTGAAGTTTTTTTTTTACATGAAAAACGATGTGTGGAAACGTGTACATAATGTATAGGGAAGGTTATATCGTTTTTCGACGATACTCGCAAATTTTACTGGAAATATGGAATCCATCCTTGAAGAAATTTACGGTGTACTCGGTGCTGCACTTGTAACTAGTTTTAAGTGGACGGGAATATTAATGTTTGCCCGAATGTCCTTTGCTCGTGTTTCTCCTCCTCTGCTTTTTTTTAGTTACGTGGGATTTTATAGCTATGCATTACATTACGATGCTTTTGACCCATTTTTTGTTGAACTTCTTTCCACCGTGTAACCTTAACATGGCGCATTAGGAAGAGAAAGGAGGAAAGGAAGAAGAGGGCATGTAAACATGCACAGTGAATACGCCAGGTGAAAAGAAATTAATTCTGGCACAGAAGGGCTTATAGCTGTTAGGTTACACATTGTAACAGTCAAATCAGATAGGCCTGGTCATGTGAAGTTAAAAGGGCGTATTATGCGATGATGTGTGTAAAAAAACTATATGTATCTATCTAGTGAGGACGCGGGTGTACTTTCACATTTTTGTTATCACAACGTAGATTTTTAAGGAGGAAAGGAACATTAACTCAGGCATTATGTATCTGGATGTTTTTTTTGTTATTTTGATGGCAGTGGTTAATGGAGCTGTTAGTTGTTACGTGATGTGCTATGGTTTGCATGTCTGCGTGTAACTTTCAGGAGTTGGACAAAGGACACTGAAAAAACGCAAGTAACAGCATGTGCTCGTGCAGTTCAAGTGTCACATGACACAACATAAATAAAACATGGCACCTTTACCGTTTTTACGGCAATGGGCAACGGCAATGTGGATGCTCCCACTTTTCCACATTTGAAGGAGATTAGCATAGGACAAAACGCCAAGGTAAAGCTGGTAAATTGCCAGCACAAAAAGTACAATTTGCTCTTGTTATTATTGCTTCCTTTAAAAGCACCGTAAAAAGCATAATGGATATGTTTATACTGATAAGCAAAAACAAAAATGGAGCTTGGCTAACATAAATGTAAGAGTAACAGTCAACTACACGACTAACCTTTCGTCAGTTGGTGAATACCCAGTTTAACCTTGGAAAAATTTCCTGAGCCGATTTCTCCACAAAATTTGTACAGTCCAAGAATTTTCCCTTGACTCTTTTCACTACGGTACTTCGGGTCAGTCTCTGTAAATCTTAGGAACTGCTCATACGGACTCACGTAGCCCACAAAAGAGCGTTGAGGTCGATTTTTAATTACAGGAACAGGAGAGGAATCCCCTCCTCCTCGACTTGCGTGGGAAGCCATTAAAGATGAAGGGACCCGGTTTTCCTTGCCATTCAAACTATTTTCTGCACTTTTACTATTCCCCCGATTTAAGTGTGGATGATGGTGAGTCTTGGCATTGTTACTTCGACCGCTGGAATAGCCTGAAGATGAATTTGAGGAGGAGACGGATGACACCATACCCGTCTCTGTGGCACATGCATCAGTCTCCATTTTATTTGGACGATCTCCATTCAAAGAGTCACCAACGCCAACTTGATCCCTACATTCCTCTGCAGTGTTTGTATCTTTCGCCGGATTATTCTCCGGTTGATGGCTAGCGGGAATATTATTTGTTTTGGATGATCCCAAATGACGTTTACTTTTGCTGCTTTCCAACTCTGAATTTCCACTGGAGAGGGTTCTCGTGTTAGGACTTCGTTTTCGACTCACTGCTGATGATACCGAGATGTTATTTTTATCGTTATTGCTACTTATTTCTTGACTTGTACCAATGCCATTTCCTACATCCTTTTGAGGAGTTTTTTCAACGATTGAATCCCCTTTCTCCTTTTCTTTCCCCGTCCCTGTACATGAAAACGAACTCATATAGACGCCTTTTTTGAAAACTTCCTGCTTTATTTAAACGTTCATACGTGCATGCATGTCACGTAAGCACATTTTCTCAATCTTGATGGATCGACCGTAAATATTGATTATGTGTCATGTAAAAAATTCAAGGAAACACAGGAACCAGAAATCTCAATATATAGATCAATAGTATGCTTTCAGTGTGTTCCTGACGATAATGCACAGCTATTATCACGTTCCAGAGATGTATTCTATACAACACTGAACCTAACACACCTAGATTCATCACGAAATTCAAGTGGAAATAAATTATTACTGTTTACGTTTGTCTGCCATTAAATTCCAGACGACGATAAATACCAAGAAGCTCATTACTTATTCATGCCAAACTTTTCCCCTTTCTCCATTACATACAAACAATGTTGTTTTACAAATTTCTACCTACGTACAATTATTATGTGATCTCGCATGTTTTCAGTAAGAAGCACCGAATAGAAGATATCCCCTGTACACCGCGGACTCTTTTCTGTAATTACTTACCTCACTACTTTAGATGGAGAGGAAGGTAAACATACTGTACACGTTTTCTACCTATACTTTTAGTTGAGGGTATCACGGCAGGCAGTGAAATTATTATCCGTTCCGAATAACAACTCTATCGCATGAATATGATATACAGAAAGGAATATGCAATAAAGAAAAGTAATTATCGTAAGTGAATAAACGTTATGTTGGTTTACTTGGTGTGTTATTCACGATCGTGGTTATGTTCGTTACCGGTTACTTCCAGTCAATATTCTCGTTGAGTTATGTTTGAGGTAGAAGAAAAGGAAAGAGTCGAGAAACTCGGAAAATTATTTGTAATTCTGGTCTTAAATGAAAATTAAGGAGTTTTTGCGACACATTTAGTATTCATTTTATTTAAATTAATGGAATATAATTATATTTCAATTTAACGTTGTGTAATATTATTCACTAAATTATGTGTTGCAGCAAATTGTTTCAAGCCCCGCCTTCTAAAAGAAAGTAAAAGCTTAAAACGTTCAAAAAATTGATCTTGTCTGCCAGCTGCCAGGCATGGAAAAAGGACTGCGGCTGCTACCTAAGTAAAAGCAGTTATTTATCGAGTATAGAGAAAAACTCACTTTCTACAAGTTGATACTTGTTTTTCTGATTGCATGTCATTCCTTACCTTTAACAGTATTACGTATCTATCTACCTGAATATACAATACTTAAGATGAAGATATATACAGAGAGAGAAACTTGTCTGGAAATGCAAACCGTAATAACTGCTCTTGAGTAAATGCTAGACCACATAGATAAAAGATAAGAAAAGGATGAGCACAAACATGGAAATTACAAGCCAAACTTGTTTTTGACAGTGACAACCTTCCGTGTTTATTTCCAATCGATACTTTGTATTAATAGTCTTATTAGGTTATCCAAATATACCTTCTGGAGTTTGCAAGCACAGCAGTAGCAAAAAAATGTCAAGTAGAAATGAAATGAAAACAGTTATCCTCTTGGCATTTGGACAAATAAGGAACTGCCAATGTATCATACAAAACGACGTAGTTACATTCATTACAATGATTGATGCCAACTAACATGAAATATACGGTGAATAGTGAAAGGCGATTACATTATAGGCAAAGTTGTCCCTTTACATGCTGGGAGAAAATTGAGCATACGAAACTTCTCCCTCCGCGTAGAGCATGGAAGCAAATATGAATCAACAGTAATTTGTACGATAGTAGACATTCATAGTTGAAAGGGAGTCTAATGATTGAAAATTGGATATGAATGTTATGCAATAATTCTCTGAATAAACAATTATATTCGTATGTTCTACTACAGAGAAGTGTTTATGCATGTATGAGAGTGTGCGCGCTTTCAAACAGGAAAAGAGTCAACCAAAAGGAGATCAAGGTGAGAGATATAAATAAAACTGTAGACTTTGTGTTGACCTAATTTTATGAGACCTTAAAAAGAAATGGCATATAATAAATAAAGCTTAATTTAACGAGAATTCTGAGAATTATGACATATGTGAATACAATGTAAAGTATGTATGATAGATTGAACAGGTAGCGGTTTAATAAAAATTATTTAATTATTTTCCAAATATAAATCAATGTATATAATAGGAATATTCTCCAATGAAGTTGCAGAATTAGCTAATAAAATGGCATACGTTACTCACCTGAATCGGACGACTCTTTAGAAGATGACTTAGCCTTACTACGGAAGCTCGCGAATCTTTTTATTCCATTGAAGGTACTCGGCATGATTTGCTACATAAACTACTACTAAATTCGTAGTTCCTTGACTTTTCATTTAAAACACTAAAGGTAAATAACGGAGAAATAATATTATGACAGGGTTGGCTAATTAAACCTAATTTCTACTTTTGTGTCACCACTACTGTTCACTGAACAACGTTTCACGCTCTTAGCTTTACAATTGACAGTAGTAATTTTCTAGGTTTTGTAGAAGTAGGCGCCTCTGGTCCCTGAATTCTTTCGAGTGGACACAGCGGTTTACTTTCTAATCTCTACATCAATGACGTAAACAGGAGCCAGTAATCAGCGATCACCACATTGTATACCAATTCTAATTATCTGGTCACGTCGACAGTTCAGCGAATTGCAACACGCAAAGCGACTACGATTTACTTGCTGCTACGTCAATCTTCATGTGCTGCAGTTAGTGGCTAGGCTACTACGCTGTGCCTGGCTTCTCTAAGGCGTCCTTAGCGAAGACAGACATACTTGCTTACATATATATGTTAATATTTCTCCTGTCTTGTGAAATGTAGTATGAGCTCACTTGAAAAACTGTTAATGAATCATGATCGAAAATTTGAAAACTAGTCAAATGATCTGTAGTCACTATTTTTTGTTTTTCCATCGTGGTTACATGAACAATGTATTACTTTTGTTTACATTAAATTCCCCAAGGAGCGTATAATAAAAACTGCACAGAGACAGAGTCTTTTTCGTACGAGGCTGTAGTAACCACACATAGGCGGTCCCGATAATGAGGTTTTCGAAAAAAAAATGGAAATTAGGATTTTAAGTGCTTAAAATTTACCGATTTTTGCTTCAGTCTTATCCTTATTTATAAAGGTACAAATTTAATTCATTCACCCTAAAGCAATCAATGTTCGCTTACAGTGGCACTGTGTAGGTACATTTTCTTTAACGAACAGCCGAATAGTACAGATGCTATAGTAGTAATTAATAACAACTGGAACGTTGAATTTGCAGTAGGTGTAAGGATTTATGGAGAAAGTATGTACACAAGTCTAACCATAATTTCACGTTAAACACGCTATTCTACCTCAACAGTTATGCTGTTTTTGGTGCACCGGGAGCTGACAAGATTCTAACAAATAGTTCCACTAGCCCATCACTTTTTACACCGTATTGTCGATGAACGTAAAAGAAGAAAAGTGTTAAGTAATCACAGTGTTCCCAAAAACTACAAAAATGCAGGTTTCTCTACGTGTCTTCTTAGTACTACATACTACAAACAAAGCGGATAAGAAACGACTGCGGCATAAACGATGTTGCCTACGAAAGTAGACAAGGTGAACTGTGTCGATCAGAGAGAGTGCACCGGCACTTTTCTTCTTTCACCACCACCATCAACAACAACTTAGCATGTGGAGCTGAAGTCTCTGATCAACGACTATCAGTATTCTGTGTTAGAGGTTGGAGTCGACAAATATGGCCACCAATGCGTCCGCTGATGTGTGTATTAGTAGCACGGAATTGGTGGTAGTGAAGTGAACAATGGAAATACCTAGACATTTTTCTCAAAGTACATAAAGCAGTTGATGGAAACAATTTTAGTTCTTATACGGTGGAGGAAAATAAGATGGTTTCCAGTTGGTGCATGTATATACGTTCTTAGGAACAGAACATGGCAAATTGGCTATCTGGACAAATGTAGGTGGGACAGACACAGCTACAGTGCATGAACATGAGTGTTTACCTGTTTCTATATGCATGAAAACAATATAAAAGTCAGTCTGTCGTAGATTTTGGTTGAGAGTTAGATACAATTTAGCTTTCTCTTTGGCATAGGTGATACCACAATTCGGACATTTACGTCAAACTCAACTAGGTTTTACTTATATTAGATCATGATCAAAAGTTAAGGACTGGGTTGTATATTGGTACTATGGTACCTCTACTTGCTACTGAATGGATGGATGGATGGATGGATAAACTTTACAGGAAAATGTACCTATTTGCTACGCTACAAATATTTAATGATATGATGGAAAGCAAGTTTGCATGAGTTCCCAAGGAAAAAGGCAAAGGCTAACAAGTGGAAGGAAAATAACGCATTTTTGTTTATAAGTGTGTTACCTCACTCACTGAGGTAGTACGTCGATTGGGATTGAGGGACTACGAAAATGTTCAATTTTGTCGAGTGACCTTAAGATGTTGTATAACTGACCAAAAATAAGAGAGAGGAGGAGGAAAGGTGAAATTGTGGAATCTGTAGAATCAATGCATAGTTCTTCTGTGAACTAATAATAAGAATGTAATTTCGTTGTGAACAATGTAGGGACTAGGGACAGAAAGTAGGGTCGACATTATTCCTCAATGGCTATCGACTGTTGCATGATACATACTTGTGTCGTATGAAAGGAATTTTAAAGAAGTTCGTGCTTTGGTTCGCACATATTAACATTAATATACCTATTAATTAATGTACATTCGCTAATTTGGTGGTTAAATTGATTATACAAATGTATGTGAGATGAGATTAAACAGATTGTCTGATTACTGTTGTTATATTTGAGTAAATTAGCAGTAAAGAAAGATAGTGTCATAGCTCTAAGTCAGAATGGTTAAAATTGCTCTGCGAAATAAAGTAGGTACTTGCACATTAAAGATGGTAACCACTAGAAACCACTACCACTGATCAACGCTACTATAGTACTAGCTTTTTGTAAATTCATGAACGGAGCAGACTTTATATTGCAAAAATCAAGGATTTTAAGAATTGTTAATCATAGTTTGGCTTATTATTTTTCAAATAATTACTTTAAATTAAATTAAATCTTATTACTTTTAGTTAATTTATGGAAAACTGACAGTTCCTTGAATACAAGTATACTCCTTCTCTTGGCTTACATTTGACACCAAAATCAGGAACATCGGTTTAAAATGAAGCCGTGAGAAATGTTATACGAAATCAACTTGATTCATCATCCCTTTCATCACGGTTTGCATAATCCGACATTGATTTCCTACGCCTTTTACGGTCTCACTTTAAACCGATTTTCATGATTTTGGTGTCAAATGAAAGCTAAGAGAACGGAGCGGACTTATCTTCATGGAATATGAAAAATGTTAATGACATTCTAATTATCAGGAATGACATTCTAATTATCAGGAATGATATAATGCATAATAGGCATAATTTTGCATAATGCCATTAAGTGCCGCTCTCTACCGGGTCAAACTTTGTCTGCGTTTTACCATAAACTAAGATGTTTTGGGAATTTTTTTTGCATTTTGCACAATATTGCATAATGAAATCTGCGAATGCATAATTTGCATAATGAAATCTGCGAATGCATAATTTGCATAATGAAATTTTCTGTCACTTTTTGCCTTGAAAACATCTAAATTAGTATGTATAAACGCGGGTTAGGTGTGCTACCAACAGTATTTAGGCTTATGGGGACAAAATTCAACCATTTTTTTTCATTTTTAAAGAAAATTTAAATGTAGTTTTCATAATTTCCAGTAGAAATTGCTTGTTTTAGTAAACGATAACTAATGGATGCACCACTTTTACATAAATGCATTATAAATTCATGGTTTTAACAGCAGACATTTGCTTAAATTCAATGCAACTGCTCCAAAAATCAAAATCATGTTCCAAAACTGGTCGATGTTGCACTGCGTGACAATTAATAAGTGGTCAAACGTATGTTCGGTTGGACAACAATTCAACATTACCCTCCACTCCCTTTCATGATGCTTCTCTTATTTAACATGGATAAACGAAAAATTAATTAATTAGTAATTATTTGGCACATTAGTTTCTAAATATTGTAATATTGTAAATTATTTAGTAATAATAACTAAAATTTTTAAATACGTATTATGAATTAAGATAACTCTGCTCCCATAAATTAGCTTTTGTTTGATACCATGGCTAAAGTATCAGGGGGACGAGGAGGGAACATTCCTATCTTGTTATACATTACAACCCCCCCCTATCCTTTAATGTTACATGTGAAATCTCGAAATCCAGGAGGCATATTCCCCCGGTTCCCATAGCCATTTTTGACACTAATTTTATGAAAATCCTATTTAATTTGCGATCAGGAAAAATGACACGGCGGATGAAGATAGGATTTGTACACTTGCAGCTCCCTGCTCTGACATTTTCCATAGGGATACGTATAAAAAAAACAAAAATTTCAACGTAAATGAAGTTTCCATGTAGATACTACAGTGTTTTTAATTACTGTGCGAGTTAAATAAACCGTTGCAAACGCCGTAGACAAGATACACTGTGATGTATTACAACGTCAACGGTAAACAAACGCTTTCAAACTCCGTATTAAACGGAGTTA
>JAHZNE010001919.1:0-19216 GCA_027744055.1 Callyntrura sp. NNG-2020
CTAAAACAAAGCATTCGACGTGAAACCGAAACCTTTTTCCTTTTGCTACAGCTAGTTCTAAGAATATTGTGAATTTGTGAACCGAGTTGTCGAAAATATAGGTGACCACCTACTACGACAATTTTAGTTTAACTTATTAATATTTTGTTGACGGCTTTACCCAGCTCGGTGGGTTGGTGGTCGTTCATAAAAATGATGAACTATTCATGTTCGTTTCTACATTTCAACAAGTCGACATTTGTTGTGAAGAGATAATGTATGGTAGTATAGTAGTATCTAGATCATATAACCACTAATTCCTGTTATTATTTTGTTACAAAAAAAACAAAACAATTTTTGACAACTGTCTGTGCCACCCGAGGAGCGTTCCCTCATTTACGCAAAAGCGTCGGGTATTTTCTCAATGAGACGTATCAATTTCGGTAAAAATGAGCTCTCGGCTGTAATCAGCACACTCATAACATCTCGTCAATTATAGCTGACACCAATGCCTATATCTTGCTAATACTGATTAATATTTTATTTTGAAAAATATACGGAGTATGTTATATTAGCTATTGACTATGTAGAGGTTTGGAGTTGCAATTTACGCAAAATTGAAATCCCGCATTGTTTGCGTTGGGCCCCCGTTACAGGCTTGGAAAACACGTTTCACGAAATGTATGTGACCAGCGAGGATAGATATATATATATGGTTTTGACGACATGTGTAAATGCAAGTTTTATTTTGTAAAATATTTAACTTTTACTAAAGTTTTGTAAATTCGAGCTGTTTCTGTGGCCAGAGGTATGCGTATAACAATAAATAAAAAATAAACAACATTTAACGCTTATCCTCAAGAGCGCGTTTTTTAGAGCCACGGTCAACGGTCACGCTAGTCAACACACGCCTTCACATGAATTCGAGTTTTCAAGTTTTCTGCATTTGAAATTATCATGAAACAAAATTTTGTATCCTTTCTCGCGTATATAATGCACATGGCATGCTCAACACAAATCCATTGGTGGAAATTTCATTGTAAGTTGGAATTTCTGATAATGAAAAGACAAAAACCAATTTACGATATTATTTAGGACCTGTGAAACACCATTACTACCTTAAAGATGGTTGGGTCTGTTTTCGGTAATGGATAGATATATGGGCTGTACGTGTAAGCTCTTCTAAATTCGGGAAATTTAAAAATAGAACAGAAAAAGAATTAATTTGCTGCTTCGCAGGTCCTACAAGTTTTCATGTTATTTTCTCAAAGAATTATTTTTACGTCTCAACGTCTCTGAAAAATAACAGTCTTGACATGATAGTTATAGACCATTCATTCATCAGACCAATGTATAACATATCCTTGGTGGCATTTCAAAGCAATTTACAAGATAGAAAAATTCCTCCCAACACTACGACTTATAGAAATAAGTAACAGTAAACGTAAAAGATCAATCTTATCTCCATTTAATTATTGACCTTCACTTCGAAATCCACTGTACTACATTCCACATAAGTGCCTCTTTCAAAAAGCACTTAAAACCTTTTTAGCCTTATCTACTCTATCAATTGACAACTTGGCGATCCATGTAAACTCCCGTTTTACATATGAGCTAACTTCAAATTCTCAGTTTGAGAAATACGCAGCATTAGTGTCCATGCTTCTCTTCAGTCAGACAGTCTTAAAAACGCTCCCTATCTGCTGCTCTTTTTAACTCGCTGCTAACCAAAACCATGCGGGATCTCTCGGTGGTAACCACTTTCCCAATTCTCCCCGAAAACCTCCTCCGACCTAATTTACCCTCCCACTTTCTCATTTCCTTTTCCCAAGAGCGATACCTCCTTGAAAAGAGGCTTTCTCACGTTGCCCCAAACGTGTTGGTCTACCTACAGCTCCCCACAGAACTTCCTTTGCAGTTGCAAGCTATCGCCAAATATTACCAAACTCAACCTCAAGTCAAATACCAACTACTGCTCTTAGCTGTTCTCTCCATGTCCATTAACCATACTAATTCCATTTCTACAGTAGAAGAAACTGAGTCTTTTATACGAAATGTTTTAATTAATAATAGCAACTGTAGCGGTGATGACGACTTTTCTAACGTTATCGACTTGAACACTTCTGTCTACGTTGGATTCCCCCTCACAGAGAACTCCTTTACCATTTGGGAGTTTTATTGGGTAAAACGGCTGTTGGTCTTGCAACAAGTTTCCAACAACGTGTCTGATTTATATGACTGGATAGTAGAGTACGAGATTCAGGGGGACCTTACCGTTAGGCGTCAAGCTTGGGGGGCTTGGGGAGGAGTTACTATTACAGCAGGTTTTGTAATCGATAGTCGTGTAAGTTTTTTGCTACTTCCTAGTAGTAAATATAATCGTCTATGAAAAAGGAACTATCCAGTGCGGTTTTGCATATGCCATATTTTTACACAGTTCAATACAACGACGGACGAAGTGTCCATTCGCAACATCACAGTAAACTCAACTACCAGTGTGATACAGCTTGTCTCGGGTCTCAGCACTAGACTATACTGGGATTTTGCAACAGCGCTGAATTTCACGTAAACACGGCAATATTACCTCATTTTCGCTAATTTTCCTTCAAAATTACAAATTATGCACATTTTTCCAACTTGCAGGGAAAATATCGCAGTTTTCCACAGTACCTCCCATCTTCCTGACTTCAACACTTCATCGCCCTCCAACTTTGACATTTTTATCTCTCACTTTGGCGTGAACCCGGAAAGAGTTGCTGCGGCTCGCTGTCTTCATCCCACGTCCTTTGAAGCGTACTAAATCGTTACATAATATTGTAAAGAAAATATGTAATTCCGCAAAGGTCACTTAACGGTCATTTTATACGTGCAGACTAAAGGTCTTCTTTGTCCAACCCGCAAGACACATTTCCCGAAACAGCTATACCGACCCCTTTACAAAATCGACGTGGTGGGCCGTTTTTGCCACGGGCTTGGTCATTCCCTTTCTGATCTACTGGTCACTGGGGAATCTTGAGAAAAGCGTGCAACAACAACGAACCCAATGTTTCTCGAAAGACGACGTGTTTTTCTGGGCAGCAGCCGCCGCTTGTCAAAGGAGTACGCTGCATGCCCACAAGATTACACAATTTCCATTTTTATGGTAATACGAATTTTATGAGCTGCAGTAATATTGATCTTTATTTCCCCACAGGCTGGCCAATATCGACACTCCCGTTCGTTTCCCTTCAGTTGTTCCTATTTACCACCCTCGCGTTTTATTTGTTGTGGTACAACTTCTACGGAGCCCTGTTATTAACGGAATTGAGAGCCAACCGATTCCCGATCCGGTCGCTGGATGAGTTGATGAAGTATGTCGACACGATATACTTGAGTAGAGAAATCGGAGCTAGTGCTACTTTGCAACAGGTGAAACTGACATTACACATAACTTGTGCGAAATTGATGGAGACTGATGAGTGCGTGGGTGGTTGTTGGATTTCATAAAATTCTGGTATTTTTTTCCAGTCGATAGAAAAACGTTCCCCGGAGCTGGCCCACAAATTGAACATGAACAGCTCCAACCGGGTTTGGATTTTAACGGAGAGGAGCGACGGGAAAGAGTGTTTTGTTGCTTGGCCGTCAACCCTAATGGCAGTGTTCAAGAACATATTGGAAGGGGGTGTCCTTTCTAGAAGAAATGATGATACGGACTTTATATCGTTCATAATGAAAATAAGACAGCAGTTCAAAACGCCAGATGCCTTGTTATGCAAAAGATTTTCCAGTTTCCAGATGGAACCATTTGCGTTACGGCTATCCATGTTTGTCCACAAGCGTTCCCCGTTTGCCCAAACGTTTAATTACAGGTAGGTAGGAACTGGGGAGAGGTGAGACTAAAATATTTTATTTGTAATGTTTTTTTTTCTCTGGGGGATTTTCTTGCAGAATCACCATTGGTCGGGAGCGCGGGTTGGTATATCGATACTGGAAAATTTATGACAGAAATAGTGCTCCGGTTTGCCTTATCCCAGAGAGGGGACGTTCTGCGGGCATGATTGAAATAACGTTTATGGACACGGGGTTTGTCTTTTGGGTATTATCGCTGGGGCAGATCGCGTGTATCATTGTGCTCCTTGTGGAAAAATGGCAGCATCGAAAGAAGAAGAAGAAAGTAATTCCACAACGCGTTCACTTGACCTACTTTTCATAAAAGAGGCTCATATCCTGGATAAATATAGAGCCTTATTTACACTATACATCTGTAACTAGTACTCAATGCAATTTTCAGGGTACTTTGAAATGAAAACTCCAATATAAATACAGTCGTGTTATCTTTTATTTCATTTTTAATGAAACGAGCCTCATTTCCGGCATCCGGAAGTGGAGTCCGCATTTACTTGACACGAATAGGAAGCTACTCAAGCAGATAACAATTATTCATGTTGACAAATTCCTGCACTCGTGTGCTTCCCTTGGTCCCCTCCAAGGAAAATCAAGCCCGGGTAGACAAGCACAAAACAGCAACCCAATTAAATCTTACGCCACAATTCCCTTGTAAGCTGAAAATTAAAAAAAAAAATCTTGCATAATCCCCTAATAACACATGAGTAATAATTACGATCAACCAAAGAAATAAATTCTTTGGAGAAAACCGTGTCAAATATAGAACCTCTCGAGAAAAAAAACCATTCTTGCGTGAAAAACGACCCCGAACTGAAGTGACAGAGACAACAACACTCCAGGTACTTTATTACTTTCGGGAAAGGAAAAACGTGATATTTTACACCTTTCCCTCCTAATAAATCCACAAATGAAGGCAATCAATATGATTCCAGAGAGTGTGATATCATCACCACCCCTTTCCTCCCCACGACAATTGCACGAGCAAATAAAATGCTTTTAAACTACTTCGTTTTTAATCCCGAATGACATAAAAGCCTCCACATTATAACGTCCCGATCCACTTTCCCCCGTCATCATCAACCGATAAAATTTTTAACGATCTCTCTCGTACACACTTCACTTCTCTCCTTGTTTTCCCGCTTACCGATCGTGAGACAACTCTCCAACCGCGAAACACCCAATGACATATTTTTTATTTATTTTCTTTACTTTCCTCCTTCACTTTACCCACAATGCGAGAGAGAGAGATAACGGGAGAGAGAGAGACTTCAAATCATGTTTTTCCTGTAATCTCGACTACTTTTGAAAATGGAGAACTCCCAATCCGCTTTTCTCGTTGCACACAAACACTTGATCACTCACTGGAATTAATGTCGCTATACCACATCATCATCATTATTATTATCATGATCACACTTCACAAATGTACATATCTACAACACGATATAAGCCCACAAGTTAATTTTTAAGCGAGCCCGAAACAAAATCGTTTTCAGCTCTCTACCATCATCCATCGAGGAAAAAAGAACGCTTGAGCGTCAACAGGAAAATAAGTCACACACCAAAGCACCAGCATCATTTGTGGTGAAATTTATTCCGTTTTTATATTCTTCGGAGATTTCATCGTCTCATTCATCATCACCATCATCATCCTCACTGAATCCCTTTTGTCGTAATTTCAGATTTTCATTCCATTTTCTCTCTCTCTCTCTCTCTCGTTAACTTTACCTCCTTTTATTCCCCTACTTTCCCCCTCTTGTTCGTCCTCACACGAGGATATTGTGTTGTTGTCGGAAAAGATTTCCCGTTCAATCTCGAGTAAAAGTGTGTGGCAATCGGAGGTAATACGACACAAAAGTAAACTACAGTGCATTTCAATGATGAAGCAATGACAAAGAAAGTTGTGCAAATGACACGTCCCCTTGTTTATGTGTTCCTTTCAAGACGGGGGAAATAGCCTTGGGCGAGATGGAGTGTTGGCGTCGTCAACAAATATATTCCGATGTAATGTAATTATTTTTCATCATCATAAAATAAGTGAGTGGCCCTGCCTTCTTCCTACGGACGAACAAGCTAGGTGTGCAAGTGATATGGGAGCAGGCAGGAAAAAAGTCATAAATTTAGAATTGTAACAGGCAGCGTTTTTTTCGGGGAAGTCACACTCGAGTGGTACAAAAGAAGATAAAAAAGGACGCTTACATCACATCACAGGACGACGCTTTTTTGTGCAGAAGGAAAGAGGTGGAAAATTTTATGCGATTCACTTGTTGTTGCCAAACAATAAGAGGAAAAGAAAATTGAATAGAATAATATTAGAAATGGAAGTGAAGCCGTGGGGGCGGGGTAGAAGGAAGATCTGCAAAAGAAGATGATGATGATGATGACCTGTATATAAAAAATAGCAGTCTGGTACCACTAAATTGAAATTACTCGAGAGCAGCCGTTATAAATATCCAAAAACCGTAAAAATATAAAATATTACGGAAGACAGGTTATGTTGATGTTTTCTTGCAAAATTGTGTAAAATCAAAGTAAACAGCAAATAGTCTTTATTCACTGTTTCCTGCCGTCCCCAAATTTTCCTCATAGTCCTAGACTGCTCATATAATCAATATCATCCCCGTTACTCCTCATCTATAGCTGCAGCAACACCAGCAGAAAAAAAATCGCATATAACTAGCCAGTTCCTCCTACCCCTCTCCCCAGACGAAAACTCCTGTTGGAGATAATGACGATCTGAGCTATTTCCCTTTGGTTCATCCTTCATCTGTGCATCTCCCTGATGAATTAGATTTCGTCATGTAAATCTTTAAGAAGCTGCACAAACAAACCAGATATTCATCCTCTCATCTCCCTATCTCCGCTCCTCCTGGCTCCATTTCCTCTTCTCTCTTTCAAAGACGCAAGAGCCCAGCATCATGATCATCATCATCATCCTCCCATCCCATTACCATTCTTTCTTTTAATCCTCAAGAGACTCACTTCCAAAGAAAAATTTATGACAGTCACAGCAGCACTACCCACAACAACAGCAAACAAACATGATATCGTCGTCGCAGCATCCACACAAGAGCCTCCTCACACGCTCCAAAGAACAAACTCTCCTTTTATTCTTTGCATTTTTATTATTGCATTTTACTATTTCCTTTGGCAAATCTGCGAAAACAGCATGGAAAACCCGGACTCGTTTAACATCATTCCTATTTATTACCCTTTTTCTTTTCAGCTTTCCGCCGACTTGATCGTCATCTTGCCATTTTTGGGGGTCTCCTCCTCCTCCTTGCAAAAAAAGACCTACTCCGAGAGAAACGCAACTCTTTTCTCTTTTCATTATGAAAAGTGCCAGAGAACAAGTGCAGGACTGGAGGAATACCAACCAAAATGAGAGATATGCAAAGCAAACAAGTCACATATTTCCCCCCGTAAAATATTTCTCCTTCGTAAACACGCTTCCTCATTATAAATGGCATGGCAGAAACACACACTAAAATGACGATAATAAAACCTGTCTCTACTTTCCATTACCCGAAGAATGACGTTATCAACCACGAAACGGAGTTCTAATCCCCCCCTCCCGTACAATACCTTTTAAACTGTCGTAGGGCATATGAATGTGTAGTTGCACAAGTATGAAACTTTCCTCGCCTATTTATATGTGGAACGGCGCTTTGTACCATTGCGGGGGAACTTCATTCGCAAAAATCTTTCGCGTCTTGTTTACAGTGTGGTGGTCTCCCTATCATCCCATCATCTGATGATCCATTTACGCGTACATAAAGTGGTTTTAAAAGACCAACGTGACAAACCGACTAAAACTCAACATGCGTGCAGAAAAGAGAAATAGCGAGAGAGAGAGAGAGAGAGAGAGAGAGAGAGAGAGAGATGCATTTTCATCATCACCATCCTTTCAAGTTGGTCGTCACGCTGATCCAGGCCACACCACCCTATGATCCACTCGCTCTTTCCATCTCCCAGGAACATATTATTACCTGCGATCTTCGACTAGGATGTTCTATAATACAAGATGATGCGAGACTCTGCTATTTTTTTAAACAGTGATCCTCCACAAAAACGTTTTTCTTCCAAGTACATTCATCAGTAATAATTCTATTCATGCACGAAATTAATTGGTCCATATTTCAAAGTCCATTTATTCGATAATTTCAATATATATGGATATGCTTTTATAAACGCTAATGGCTTCATTGTTTTCCACATTTTATCATGAAACTCTCAATACTTGGAAGAACGATTGGAGAGGTTAAATGTCGCCGTAGCATGAAAAATGTGATCAAAGCTTCATTGTTTTTGAACCAGGCAGAAAAGATGGCATTAGGAGTTATCACTCTGCTTAGTATGATCACCTAAATATGTCAAATATAATATGCACTCAAAAATAATACAAAGCTTTGTTTAAAAATTCACTGCTTGCTGTTGCGTGTATGCTGTGACGAGTTGACAGTGTGAAATATAAGTATGCGAATAAAGTGTCTATAGTTTAGAAAACCATACAACAGCAAGTACACTAAAAGAAGAAAAATTCATAGACCCTTCCTTCCACCTCTGCTGCATTCTCTCTGTTTATGAAACCTCCTAGCTCCTGTGCTTATAAAGTCTTTTGATGACGACGGCTAAAATTGCAGTGGCTGGGCGAGGGAAGCGGCTACTATGATCACGATGATGATGATCAACCTGCTGACGTATAAATAGCCCAACTTCCCAACAATCCTGTTCAGTTCCCGACAAAAAATCCCTCTGAATGAAGCGGACGGAAAATTGCAGCACTGCCGCCGCTCTTACCTCTTCCCTACATTTACACTATTGCCGTTTTTCTGTCAACGGTGGACACTTTAGTTCCCCCTGTCAATACAACGGACACACACACACTCATTATCTCTTGCAAAAGCCTCCGAAAACTGGAACACTGAAAATAGATCAGTCATTTTTAGCAGCTGTTGTTGGGAGCTTCATACGAGGCATCCTTCCGGTTTCCTGTGTAGACACTTTTCCTTGGCATATGCACACACACGCGAACATAATTGCACTTGCAATAATATTTCCCCTTTTTGTTAGCTCCATCCTTGTGGGTCTTTTTGAAACCTTTCATTTGACTACCATATCACGTCCCACTTTGTCTGGATTCGCAGACAATAGGACAACAAGTTAATTTTCCTTTCAGAATCGGAATAGGGAGAAATACTATGGTCCCTGGCAAAACCATATATACGTAATATTGATGAATTTCCATTTTGTCTCTCCGTCTCTGTGTAGCAGCACCCCTTCAATACTTTTCCCGGCGAGAGTTCCACCAGTATCGTGTCCACCGATAATAAAATGGACAAACTTTTCCCCTTTCTTCCTCTTAAGTTGGCGAAAGTGGAGTAAAAGATCGATCATTTAGAACAAAAGTGCATTTGCAGTAGTATCAGCCTCTATCGAGCAAGTAATAATAATAAATGCAGAATACGTAACGACTCCTCTTGTTTTTTTGGCTTCCGCCGTTGTCGTCTTTCTCTTCCCCCGCTACACTTTATTCCCTGCCATCGTGTACTTTTTTGTCTGCTGTGGAAAAAAAACAGGAAAGTTATAGAGAGCTCATTTCAATATCTTACGAAACGATCAGTCAGTAGGAGACCACCCGCAGAGATCACAGAGACAATTTGCGTTCTCCCTTCGTCTCGGCATGTACGAGTGTCGTGGTCGGACAAAGTACGCCGCTACGACTGTTTTATTGTTACAACACAATTCAGTAGAAAATGACACTTTGTAGAATCCAGTGTAAAATCAGGAGCGTATCGACGTTTTACGGGCAGAGTGAACATGTTCTTCGATGAAGACATGATTTGATTCAGCCCTTCCGTGAAAAGTCATCTTGGTACATTTGAAGCAACATGTAACGTTGTTAATGTTAGCAAATTTTTGTATTCGTTTCGTAGGAGTCGATATTTTACTTATACGTTTAAAGCCAGATTTTACACACCACACAACATAAAGTGAAAATTTAATATTAATATAACCGCTTCATTATTCCAATTTCTCGGAGTGGTTTCCCTAAAGTTGAAAGTTGTTTCGACATTTTTCTGTGGTATTTTCTCTAAACTGTTGTAAAACACCCACTTAGAAAAAAAATTGAAAGATCCTTATGCGATCTATCCTAATTACGCAACATATGTTTTATTTGATCTCCGACGATGAAATAAAATATTTCTCTTTTCTTCGCTCCTCCCTCCCCTCCATTTGCGTTCCTCCACTTTGTTTCCTTCCATATTTTTTGGGCATTTCCCCCTACATTTTATTGCAGTTTGTGTTTGTATGCACAGGGAAGTACGTGTTTGCGTGCATAGAGGAAAAAATCACAATAATATTATCATTCTGAAAGAATAACATTTATTTTGAAAGGAGCAAAGATTTGTTAGTACTTGCTAAACAGAAAGATTTTTTTTGCGCAGAAACAAAAAATAGCAAAGTGTGAACCGTGTATGTGTGTGCGGGGGAAGTGAGATAGAAAGAGAGGAAAATAATATAAAGTGTTATTTTCTCTGGGATCATCGTAAAACGCAGAGTGGAACATAGAAGCAGCGTGACTGTGGAGAGATCGTAAAGAAGGAGAGGAGAGCGAGACGCTCTGCATAAAATACTGGGCAGAAGGAAGACAGGGCGACAGAAAAGAAAGATGCGATGTGCAGTGAGTTTCCTCACCGTGATCATTTTGTCGAGTGCTGTGGGTGTGATGGCCTTGCTCATCATTCTGCTAACGGAAAAGGAAGGCAAGTAAAAAAGAAAAATTGTTTTTTTATTGGATTCCCTTTTTATTCCTTTTTGACAGTGCTAGAGCTACTTTGTATTGTCAATTTGTATTTTTTTATCTTGTTCCAACAAGTGGCTACGCATGAAAAGGTTGAAGTTTGCCGAAACCAGAGAACAATATGGCAGCAAACGAGAAGAGGTTTTGGGGGATTTGACATAAAAAACAAAAAAATGTTGTTGCGAATTATGGGGGTTTTGCGGAAAAATTCTTTTTCTTTTTGATTGTGTCATTTGGTACATTTTTCTCGCTTTCTTTATCTTTGCAATTTTTTGCTGCTGTGGATTGGTGCCAACACGCGACAGATTACTGTGGTAGTTCCCACACCGAATTCCGATGTGCCATAAACGGCCAATGTCTCAAAATTGAGGCGTAATGTACTGCCGTAAGTAAACAACGGAGAGAGTTCCCACGTTATATAGTAGTTTAGTTGCATTTATAAATGACGGTAATGATGGCTAACCCGGTAACCTTTGAGCTTTTTAACCGTTTTTGTGACTAGATGATCTTATAACGTTGGCCGGGACTATGGAAGTTTTGCTAAAACGAGAGGAAACCAATACCTCGATCTTGATGGACGACGACTGGTTAATTTCTAAAAAGCCCGAGATGTGCGAGTATCATCGGCCAAATAATAACAAATCCTCCAGAGGCGTCGAGTGTCATGGGATGAAGCTGAACGACTCTTTTACTACCATTCCTTGGGAAGAAATTGACGAGTCCTCCGTTATAATGTAAGAGTGAGAATATGCAAGTCTGCCCGTAATTCCAACTTACCCCAAAATGATGACTTGTTTGTGATCTGCTTCCACAGTGTTATGCAGTCGGGGGCCATCAACACCACCAATCTTACCGGACCGCAGGACGACACTGAGATTTTGGAGTTTAAATACCTGGACAAAGTGTACAACAGAAATTTAATTTAAAAAAATGCTTTTGGGACACTCTACACAGTTGTGCAAAATATCTGGTGCTTTTAATAGGTACATTCAGAACAACTACATTGAAAGCGTGAGTGCGAACGCTTTCTGCAGTTTGCTTTACACTCACTGGCTGTTCATCACAGACAACTCGATATCCTACTTGAGTCCCGACTGGTTTTGTCCAAACAGTCGACTAAGCTCCTTGTAAGTTCCAAGCAGGAATTCCCGTTAAAAATTAAAAACAATTAATTACACTGAAACCACTAACTGATTGTGTATTTATGCTGGAAAACTTTTTGTAAAATCACAGACGACTGAACAGAAACAAACTGCACCTAAAAGATTTCCAGTTTAAAAACATGCCCAACTTGGGGATTCTCGACTTGGATGGGAACGAAATCGAAGAACTTACCGACTTGACTTTCAGTGAATTGCATAATCTTCAATTTCTGTAAGTTTATGAAAGCGCGCGAAAAAAAATTAAGAAAAGTTGCACTTTGCTATGTAGTACGCGTACTACCTACCATGAACTGACAAGTAAATGTTCAATTTTTTTGAATTTTACGTTGCGTTGTATGATGGCGGGAAATTCAAATTTTTAGAAATTTATCCTACAACAAAATCCAAACTATTGAAGAAAACGCATTTCGCAACAACGGGAAATTACTGGAACTGTAAGTTAGCAAACGAGGGAAACGAGCAAATTTTATAAGTTTACAATTAACTAAATTAATTATATGTCTCATTCTTAATTATTTATTCATTGTCATTTTATCCTCATCGTCATCATCATAGCGGCTTATCAAACAACCGCCTCCACAAACTCTCCGAAAATCTGCTCCCAGTTCACGGACGGCTGGTAAGACTGTACATCACAAACAACCCAAAAGTGAAACTGCCATACCGATTTTTCCAAAACCTAACGAATCTCACCAGTCTCAACATGGATAGTATAGACATTTCCCAATTTGACGTCAAGTCCTTCACCGACTTCACACCGTACCTGGATATCGTGTTTTTTAAAAAGTTTAGCTACTGCCTGCTGGTCCCTACCGCCCGGCGCTGCTACCCGTACTCGGATGGCGTTTCCTCCAACTCGAACCTTCTAATAGGGCAAAGTCGTATTATGGTTTGGCTTGTGGGGCTGGTAACTATCGTGGGGAATTTAACGGTTTTAGCAAACAGGTGGGTTCTTCAAAGGCGTGCGGCAGGTCGCGCGAAAATTACCAAAATTTTGCACATTTTCGTGACCAACCTGGCCGTGGCGGACCTTCTCATGGGAATCTACCTAATTGTGCTGGCGTTCAAGGACAAAGAGTTCATCGGGATTTACCGGAGCAAAGCGTACGAGTGGGGGACTTCTGTCCTCTGCACTTGTATAGGAATCCTGGCGCTGATCTCGTCTGAAGTATCCCTTCTCATCCTAACGATCATGTCCATCGAGCGGTACCTAACTATCGGAGGTCCCTTTTCCCAAGGGCAGCATTTAAACGTGAAGCTGGCATTGGCGAGTATGGTTATCATTTGGGTCTTTGCTGGTATTCTCGCCTTTGCCCCGGCGTTACAGTGGCCGAGCGCGGAAAACACGGGATTTTACGGAAGTACTGGGTTATGTTTCCCGATTCACTTGGACGAGCGGTTCCCCGTTGGATGGCAGTACACCACGTTTGTGTTTATCGGATTGAACTCCTTTTGTCTCGTACTTATTACAGTCAGCTATTCGTTACTGTTATACACGGTTAAGACCACGGAGCGGAGGACTGCGGCAATGACCAAGAATATTGAACTGGCTTCTCGGATGTGTCTCCTCGTTTTCACGGACGTTCTCTGCTGGGCCCCCATCATTGTACTCAAAGCGAGTGTGCTTTTTGGGTATGAATTAACTGGTAGGTCACATATACACCCTTATTTTGACCATCTTGGGTGTTGCTTCCTTACTTCCCTCTTGTTTCTCCACAGAGGATGCAATAGTGTGCGCTGTCATCTACTTGCTTCCTTTAAACTCTGCCGTGAATCCAACCCTGTACACCTTCTCTACAAAAGCATTCCGCCAAGCGATGAAGAAAAATGTCACCAGAATCTTGGCTAGTTTGGAACTGAGCTGGATGGTCCCCTCAACACAAAATCACGGCGGTGAGATATTTTTTTTCAAGACAAACCAAATCACAAATATTTAATTTCCAAAATTCTTGAAGCATTTTATTGAACAAATGATGCCTTAGGAAATTCTGTAGAGATGCATGGCAGAACTCGGAGCATTTTTGGAGGAACGCTCTCCGGTGTACTTAGGAAGGACCACGAACAACCCAACAACACCGCGGCCACGGAAGATGATACTGAATTAACACATTCTGCTTGTCCAACTGTCGGCGCTTCTGAAGGTAAATGATTGTCATTTAGGCCATCGCTACCAATGTCGTGTTTTGCATTGGTTCTCGTTTCTATTTTCAGATACGATTGTTCAAACCAGTAGCGCCAGCATATGGCCAGTGAGACTATCAGAATAACCTGTGTCCAAATCCCAACGGTATGTGTATATAATATACAAACAACTGCTTTGATTTAATTTCAACTGAACTGTTTTAATTTTAAGAATTGTAAGAAACGAGATTGCAAAACCAAACCTGACTACGTGTCTATAGATCCGTAATTGCTATAAACCTTGTCCGTACAAGTAATTAATTCCAATGCTATGTTATGCTACTATTCCGTTATAATTATTTTGCAATGTCGGTAGGGGAAAGATGGACTATGATTATATGTAACAATTTTAGGGTTAAATATAAATAGAGTAGATGAGTAGACATGAAACGAATGAAAAATACCAAAACATGGTGGAATAAAAGTGGCTTTATTCAATTTATCTTTAAAAAAAATAATGGCAATATTTTGATTACTACATCACGTCCCTCTCCATGTAGATCAGGTCCAGAGGAACTTTTGCCTTGCCGAAGCAAGCCGCTAAGGGTACAGACTCCCCCGTCCTCTTAAACCCCCTTCTTTCATACCACTCAATTAACTCAGCCCGGCACGACACGACATCTAACCTGAGAGTAGTGCACTGCTTCTCCTTAGCCATGTCATTGACGGCACCAATTAACTTCCTCCCGAGTCCCTGTGCCTGGGTGTCGGGGTGAACGCACATGATTCCAAAATACATCTTATCCTCCTTGTGTTGAAGGTACACACATCCCACTATTTTTCCGTTGTTTTCCGAGTCCAACATCTTGAGCATTTTCGCTCCTGGTTTTGTCATGTCGTTCTTAAGCATGTCAGGGGTCAGACGGAGGCCATCGATCAGGTCAGCGTCGGTGGTCCAACCTTTTCGGGAAGTCTCCGTTCGATAACAACTGTGCACCAGTTGTTCCAGTTCACTGATATCGTCCAGTGTGGCCAGGAGGATTTGCATGGTTAGATTTTTTGTCGTGGTTCTTTAAATGTTCACTTAAACTTGAGGTCAAAATATATTTTAATCCTACCACTGCCCTATTCTCACAAAATTTAAGAAATCTCGTGCCTTTCTGCAAAGAAACTACGATATTACAAAAGAAATGCTTGTCAAACCTCCAAACAAGAAATACTGTTCTGATCATATGACAGTGTGCATGTTGCATGATATTACATAATTTTTCAAGGTCACTACCACAGCGTGTAAGCCCGCAATAATAAAAAATGAAGGTTTGACAATTTATAAGGGGGATTACGATAACATTTGTAACCACAAACAGGTTTTTCGGCAGATGCTTGTCCAGAAGAGGAATGAATCGCCGTGCCAAGGCTGTTGTATTAATTTTGACTAGAGAAAATTTGCTAAAACTAGACGAAATGCAATTCGCGACATGTTATGTGTAATACAAATGGTATTGGTGTATACAAGAATTTTTGGCATGACTGATAAGGCCGTAATAAAATGTGCATGCATGATAATAACGAATACATCTAAACTGCAATCAAAAAGTTGCATTTTAATTTAAGATAAGAACGACCAGCGACCGTTAAGGTATATACATTATATCTGACATTTAACCGACGTATGAGCTTAAAAATCTTTCTGCATCACAATAAAATGGAGCGGCATCGTCGGTTTCCCGTGTCCCTCTCCAGTGGGGAAGGGTGCAGTCTCCCCCGTGTTTCTGAATCCCCTTCGTTCATACCACTGAATAAGTTCCTTCCTGACAGAAATCACGTGCATTTTAGCAGCACAGCAGCCTTTCGCTTTGGCCATATCATCCACCGCCTCCATTATTTCCTTCCCGAGCCCTGCACCCTGCAGGTCTGGTCGAACACACAACATGCCCACGTACATTTTATCGTTCTCCATTTCCGTGTACACACACCCAATCAGGGTACCTTGGGCGTCCTCAGCTTTCAGGATTTGAACGCCGGGTTTGCACATGTCATCCATTAACATGACATCTGTGATACGGGTGCCCTCCACGAGATCAGCTTCGTGGGTCCATCCCCGACGGGAGGAATCTCCGCGGTAGCAGCTTTGAACGAGAGGTTGGAGAGCGGGGATGTCGGCGGGGGTGGCGGGTAGGACCTTCATTTTTGTGCTGCAATTAAAAACTAATCATTTTTAAATCCCCGATGAGCTAAGGGAACTTAACACAAAACAGCAACTTAACACAATTTACCTGTAGTGTTTAAGGGAATTTAATAAAAATTAAAGCAGGTAGGTTGTTCCAAGCACAGCTAAATCAGCAATACAAATTGAAATATCCAGTACATCTGACTTCAACTGAATTTATTCAGAAGGTAAATTCCCGACGCGCATTGAACCCACTTATGAGATACTTAATTTATGTCATGTTGTAATGCGCATTACTATCAATAATTAAATAAATAGGTTTCCACCAACTAAGATACACTCTACATTTTTATGTAATGTAGGATTCTACAATATTGTGTACCATCGTTCCTTCAATATCAACTATACGTGTAATATGATAAAATGATACAAGATGCAAACCTAATGATACGATTTAATGCAACCACTCACCAACTCTAATTGGAAGTACTTGAGATTCGGAACTTGGGAAGGATACACTACTTCTCTGGAATCTGCTGGATATACGTAGCTTATCATTTTAATTGCTGGTGTCCCGCACGTGTTTATTTATTTACTTCCCCAGCCTCAGTAATAGCCTTTAATTGTATCTAAACGTTTTGACACTCTCTCCATGATGTTATGTTATGTTATGACTGTCAAGTGGCACGTACTCCGTTAGTATGTCGTCCATTTGCGTCATGTCATGGACATTGCCAATGATTTTTGTCCTGGTCAAAGTAACAGTAAGAGGTGCTTGTATAGTCAACTTAATGAATTCATTAACGTCTGTCACATTTTCTTTCTATCGGAATTCCGGTTATGAATACTAGGAAAACACCAATTTGGGGTAATTGACAGTATTCTTACAATGACATGATGGCTTCGAAAGAAGGAAATGAAAAAATAATTACTGTTTCCTTTGTACATTCTGGTTTGAGATGCATTTCCTCCATTTCCGAACATAAGCTGTAAACTCCCACATGCTTGCAGGCATAATCTTGTTGATTTCCGCGTATAAAAAGAGAAAATAAATGGTTTTATCGTACATATTTTCATAATTTCCAGGAAAATTAAAATGTTTTCAAATATCGTGCTTCAGCGTGGAATTTTCAGCGTAATAATTTTTGCTGGTTTTGTACTGGCTTCTCTCGAAACAATAATATTTAACGACCAACTATCAAGTCTTAGACAAGAAATGCCAAATTTCTGCGAGCGGTCAGTTTTGCCAGTGTTATCTTCTCCGATAGTTTTAAACACACCTGGTGCACTAGAGGCACTTTTTAAAAGGAACTTGCTCACAGGAAACTACTACCACGGGACAGTAGTGACCTGTGTAAAAAATGTAGACGAGGCTATGGTTTTAATAAACGCGGTAATTTTTTTCATGAATTACGCAGTTATCACCTGACAAGCGATTATCAATAATTATTTGCCAATGTAGTTTTCCCGTAGTATTGACAAAGCACCGGGTGGAATCTCCAAAGAAAAAATACGACAACAATGGCAGATATTCGTGGTGGTCCATGTCAACAGGAGGGCAGACGGAAACTTAAGATTAAACGAATTTCGAGAAAAATTAAGACCGGAAATTGCCATCAATTTTGACCTCACCAGTTCCGTCATGATAGCGTCTATGTATGAAGAGATAATTAACATTACGACTAACCCTGTTGCAGGAAATCGTCACCGTGTCAAGTTCGATGTTTGGGAGGTGCAATCCATAAAAAATGTGTCATTTTTCCAAAAGATAGGCAATCGTTTAGATGGCTCTGCGCTTCATCCGTTTTTAATGTTGGAAAGCCGTCGCGTGTCGAGACGACAGGACTGGCACGGAGTGGAAATTTCAGTGGCGTCTTTTATGTCATCAGGAAAATTTGGAGGGGATAACGATTTCGTAAAATAAACGACCAAAATTTAAATTTAATTCCTTCCATTTTGCATTTTATTAAATGAAGGATTCCTTTTCCTTCCATTTTAGTTGGAAATCGAGGGCGTGACAAAATACGAAGTTAACTTGCGGCGGAGCCTAACAACAGGGACTCCAGAATTAAAACGGAGCCTGAGTGCCCGGATCCTTTGGGATTTTGAAGTCGCCCTGAACTTTACGTAAATAACCTTGAAAAAATCATAATTTTCGGGCATATGTCGTCATCCAACTTGCCTGAATCAATAAAATCATGAAAAATTATAGGAGTAAAAAGCTAGTTCCGTTCCAGTACAGTTCGGGGTTTGGAAATGTGTTCACAACGCACGGTCACCTTTTCGACCTTGTAATTTCACACTTTACCTTGGTCCCGCAAAGGTTGAAACATGCCCAGCACTTGGAACCAACTTATTTCGACGGGTAAGTAAAGTAATTAGCCGTTCATTTGAAGTTTATTTTGTACAACGGATATTTTTTTGGAAAATTGTGAATGATTCTCTAAAATAGCATCACCGCCTTTTTTGCCCAACCGCCAACTCACATGTTCCGAAACATTTACGTCACTCCCTTTTCAAAAGGAATGTGGGTAATGTATTTCCTCACTTGGGTAACCATCAGTCTCTCCTTCCAAGTTGTCAGTTGGGTACGGAGACACCAAATGGGTGGGTTTGCATTAGCCAACGAGTTGGAAAGGAATGATGAGCTAGTGGCAAAGGAGTGCTTTTTGTGGACCGTAGCAGCCTCCTGTCAACAAGGTAAGTCCCAGTAAAATTGTGAATGAAGGACAGTGTCAACACTACTTCCAGTCTCTTTATGTTCGGAATAGGTTGGTACGTCACTCCAAGCACAACTTCCTCCCGTGCAATTTTCGCAACGGGGCTCCTCTTCAGTTATCTCTGTTATGCTGCCTACACCGCCACAATTGTTTCCGAGTTGTGGGCTACCAGAGTACCAATAAGGAATTTTGAAACGCTCATTGAACTGTCAAACGCAATTTACGTCGAGAGGAATTCCGACGTGGCGGCGATTGTAATTGAAGTAAGCGAATACCAGCAAAATTTTATGGCAAAATTTTGTATTTCGAGCCAACCTAATAACTTTGCTTTTTAAGCAGCAAATGAAGGACCCAAGTGTCGCTTCCAAAATCC